>JAZHYW010060211.1:0-25880 GCA_037355805.1 Ixodes ricinus | reverse complement strand
CACATGGCATTCCCGTGAAAGGAGCTGCCGCGCATGTTTTGATGAAAAAAAAGCGCATTCTGGCACGCTCGAGTCTCGCGCACTTCATCTCTTCTGAATAAATAGCATCAGTTGATAGTCAGCGCTCGTGCTGTCCTCTTCTCTTCTATCTTCCTGTCATCTTTGCGCTGTCAAAACCGAAAAGTATAATTATTCTTGTTTTCTATTCATCCAACAAAATAAAGGCACACATTTCGTGCGCAAAGCCCACAAAACTAAGTAAATCACTAAATATTTATTATTTGCAGGAACTATAACTGCTTCGTTATTTGTACTTGGCGAGAGAAAGGTTGGTTTCGTTTTCGCCGCTTTCCTCAATCGAAGGCGCTGGAAGACGGTGATGTTAGACAGTATCTTGGACAGAAAATGAATTGGGAAACGGTACATTGGACATGACTTTCTTCTTTACCTAAACAGCCATTTCGTTGACAAAACGTATTCTAACTTATTTAAACGTCCTGAATGAATTAAATAAATATTGTAGTAGCTTAAGACACGTTTACTGGAGGAAAAAAAGCAACGTTGCTAGCGAACTACTTTCTCGACGGCGGAGGCACTTCAGATGGGCGCAATGCGCTTGTGGGTGGAGCTAAAAAGATTGTTCTCAGGTTGCATCCGACTAGAGCCACTAAATGAGCTCGCTTAGAGTATCGGCACTCTGTTCCCCAACATTGTTGGGGTGCCGCCATTTTGGTGCTTGTGCAAAGCAGACGCAACTGCCAATCGTCATGATTCTAAAGTGCGACTTCTTCAGCATTAGATTCAAAGTTAGGAAGCTCATAGAATATTGCTTTGCTCTGTCGCGAACTGTCTAAACATTTGTGGAGGGTGGAAATGCGTTTCCTGTGATTTCAGATAAATCTTCAGATAACTGGCAACCATGATTTACAGCCACAATATGAACAAGTGTCGTTACTCTAAATAAGTGTAAGCTACGCATACACTAAATAAGCGTAGCTTATTTAGTGGCACTATAGAAGAACATGGCGTCTGAAATCTAGCTCAGTACTGCGCTCTTCCGCCATGATCTTCCCTAGTGCCACTAAATAAGCTACGCTTCAGAGTAACGACACTTGTCCATATTGTGGCCTAAAATCATTGCTGCCAGTTATCTGAAAATTTGTCTGAAATCACAGGAAACGCTTTTACGTCCTCCACAAATGTTTAAACACTTCGCGACAGAGCAAAGCAATGTTACATAAGCTTCCCAACACCGAATAAAATGCCGAGCAAGTCGCACTTTTGAATCATGACGATCAGCAGCTGCGTCTGCTCTGTACAAGCACCAAGATGGCGGCGCCCACAGCAATATTGGGAAACAAAGTGCCGACCCTAAGCATAGCTCGTTTAGTGGCGAGATCCACCCTTTTGCAAAGCGAGGTCCACACTTCGGGACGTCCAAAGGTGTGGACCTCGTCGGCGAGGTCCACTCTTGTGCGCGGCGAGTCAAAAGCAACCATAGCAACCGTTTCTTACCCGTGAACTGTACCAAGGAGTTCTCTGTCCAAGCAAGTGGCGCGGCTCTACCACTCGTCCACAATCGCGCACCAGTGCACAGCAGCTGATAACATTGGCAACGGGTATGGCAAGAAAGGGCACTTTCCGTCTGTCTGCCTGTCAGCGAAAAAGAACCACTCAAATACTGTAAACGACTAAATTTTCGCAAGGACCTAATTTTCGCGAATTTCGCGAAACGCCTACAAACGCGAAAAATACGTCACGCGAACTATTCGGGCCATATGTGAACGCTACGGAAGCTACACTCGATTCGCGAAAATTAAAACCCGCGAATAATTTAAAATTTTCAGCTTTGGCCCGATTCGCGAAAATTTGAGCCCGCAAAAATTAAGTCGTTTACAGTACACAAAGCCATGTTGCACTCGAGCTATCCTCGTAAATTCCGTGAGTTGAAGGCACTGCCGGCAAGTGCAGACTAAATTCCTTTGATAAAATTCACGCTTACAAGTACCGCCAACCATTGTTGTCGATACGCGCAAGACACGTGCGAGGAGCGGGTGCTCCGCCGCCATTCGCTTCCAAGGGCCGCTCATTTCAGTACTGCGCCGACAGCTGCTTCCAAGGGCCGCTCGAGACACGGGCCCCGTGCACTGGCGCATTTGACGCCACTTGCAAGTCAAACGCAAACACATCGAAGGGCTTTAGTCCAGACCACGGTCCAGACAGATAAAGAGAAATCGGTGGCCAAGTGCAATAAAGAAAAAAAGGATTGGTGGCCAAGTGGGTTATACTTCGTTTCAGCTTGGGTCCAGACGCAGCCGATGCTACGAGCTCGAGCGTGTGGCCCTGAACAGTGCTTGCATCGCACGAGCGCGCGTGCTTGGCAGGGACGCTGACCATTTGGCCATCTAGCCATTTTGTCCCACACTTTTATTTTTCTTTTTTGTTCAGAAGCGCGTGAAAGAGCGTGTCCCGGCACGGGTTTGTGGCGCTGACTGTGCTATGGCGATATTTTGTTTTCGTCGATTTATTTGTATTTTACCCGGGAGCGCGTTCTGTCGGCATCGGGTACTACAAAGGCTGGCAACACTCTAAACAGAAGGACATTGAGGCACCCTACATATTAGGATAATCTCTGTTCAACCCTGCACGATCGTAGGGTGCTTATGTGCCACGCTTGTAGCGTATGCAAGCGTTTGACCACGTGCGCTAACATAGCACACACAAACAAATAGAATCAACAAAAGTCTCGCCTTCAGAGCCTTATCAGGCTTTTCGCTAGGAGTCTGCTGATGACTAGTTACACGTGTAACACGTGCTTGCGTCTGCAGTCATATAACTGCTTGAAAGGAAAAGTCTATTTTGTTTCTATCTTATGTTAAATATTTACTTCTAGCACCGTGCTTCTAGTTACTTATATAGAAGAGATGAGAGCGTGCAGTGCAAGCACTTAGCAATGTTTTTGAGAAAATCTTGTTTTTTGGCCCGTGTAGATAATTTACGCATCGCGGGAAGGTAAAACTCTGAAAATGGGACGCCCGCAGTTGGAATAGAGCGCGAAAATATGAGAGCAGGACGCAACTGTGTGTATGGGCATTTAAACAACTTAATATGCATGGCATTAATTCTTACTGTTCTTCAGAATCTGGTTCGCCATCACTTGCAGGCATCAATATTTTCCCCGTGTCATCAAGGAACACGACCGCTCTCACTGATGTAACAGATAAAACCAAAATATTCGTTTGTAAGTAGGTGGGTATTTATTTGTGCTCGTAAGTACAGGCGCCACAGAGGCATGCAGCCTATGTCTGAGAGGCCCGTATAAGGGGTGAAAATAATAATGCAGTAAGATATAATGTGAGGCACTGATAATGTACAATGAGGCATCACGAAGGAGGGGTCTAAGTTGATCGCAGGTGTGTGGCAGCTTCGCGACAAAGTTGCGGAACCTCGGGTCGGTCACTAATGGGCACGTTTGTAATTCTTTTTTGCATCGTTCAAAAAGTGCCGACCAACGGAGCCATCAAAAGTAATTCTGTTGTGTCTATGTCTATACAGCGGGAAGTTAGTCAGCTCTGAGGGCATCTGGTGTCTTCGTTGGAGATGAAAGACAGTGCAGTATACCGCTGCTTGTCTGACGTCTTTAACGTGCATCACGCAATAGTGATACATGACAGCACGCCGGTACGATGCTCACCCAGATTGAAACGGACAGAGGCGGTGGATTGAATCCACGATCAGCGAGCTTTACAGCGGGAGCTTTCGCTACACGTGCTACCGATCCACGAGCAACGAGACATCGCGGTCAAATTCGAGCTCGAGCGAAAAACAGCAACAGCAAGAAAATCTCCGGTTTGAGGCATTTAGTACTAGTGTCGCCATCTCGTTTAACAAGTTGTAAATAAAATTAACAGTGTGATTTTATTTACACAAATACGCAAATACAACATTATTTTGCTTTCTCGTAATGGTCTTAAAATTAAGATTAGGGGCACCCCTAGTACGTACGGCCAAGCGTTTTGTCACGTTTGTCTTCTAAATAATTGTATTTTCAAAAATGCCTCAAAACGCGCTAAAAACAGTCAAAACGGTCATATTTCTGGATTTTATTAAAAATCTCCAGCGCTCTAAAGGAAAAATTCAAGGGCCGTACAACCTTCATTACGTTATCATAAGTAACCTCCAAAAGAATGAATACTGTAGTGCATTCCTGAAACTCAGGTTTGTGTAGCGAAATTTGCCCATTGAGTGACGAGCGGTTGAATCCCCCTTAAAAAAGACCCCATTTCTGTTATTCGCGACTCCAGCGACCGATAAGAGTAGCCACTATCGGGCAAATATAACGACCTAAAACAGGTCGTGCGGTACCATGGGCCAGCTGAACGCACAGTGCTCGGGTTTCAGCAGGCAAGCATTAAACTCAAGCCTGAAATTAGTCTGCGTAAACGGGTGACTTGTATCAACGCTATCGTTTCAGACCTGCGGCGATGTGACGACGTAAGCGAGCTTCCGGGGTTTGTCTTCCTTCGGGAGAAGCGACGGAAGGACTGCGGTGTTGATGAACGTTGATAAAGGCGCAATGACTTGTTAACGCGGCAGCGTAGTTCGCGTTCTGAGCGACCAGGACAACAGGCTGCTACGACAGTAGCAACAGAGTCACCGGGGCAAATGTTCCATCGCACCAACCGCCAACAGCATGTAATCACGTAAGTCACAAGCGGCGAGTAGAAATTGCGGAAGGAGTACCCCGTTCAGTTCGGTGTTTTCCCGCTGGGTGTCGTCCGTTTTACTGGAGTCTCGAATAGTCTGTTTTATTTTATCTTATAATCAAGCGTGAAACACATGTGAGCAAAACTGCGTAGCATCTCGACGCCGAGTGGCGTAACCATTGCAACCCCCGCAGATGCTATGACGTGGCGGCGCGGCATCCGGCCTTATCATCGTCAGCGGCAGTTGTGATTACACCACTCGGCGGCACGACGCAAAGCGATATTTGCTCGCATGTGTTTCACGCTTAAAGGCCCGTACACACATCGCCGTTTCCTTAGGTTGCGTAATGTTACGAAACCCCACGTCGGACTACGTCGCGAGTCACCGCGGCATCTGTGCAACGCATGAAGCGTGGCAACCATAAAGCGCTGGATATCCGGACTTATCCAAGTACCGCCATCGTTTGATCTAGAGTTCCTGTATAGGCTCCCTACGGGAGCCAGAGTTGCGCGTCTGTTTTCCACGCGCCGCCGCGCCGCTATTCGCCGAGATCCGATCGCGTGAGGAGCCGGATCAAGTGCCTTGCAGCCAACGTTACTTTGCTTGCAGCAAAGTATCGTTGCACGCGCCCCGGCGTACGTTTCCTTGCTTTCTTTCTTCTTGAGCGTTGTGAATAAGATAAAGGGGGGGGGGGGGGGAGAGGGCCAATTGTGGATGCGCACCTGGCGCGTTTGTCACTGGCTCTCGGGGGGGGGGGGTTCCTTTGCTTTTGAGCGGGCCGCGCGCCTCGATCGCGCGGTGCCGCTATTCGCCGAATTCAGTCACGTGAAGAGCGGGATCAACATGCCGTGCAGGAAAGACGGCGCTACGGAGATGAACGCGCAACTCTGGCTCCCGTAGGAAGCCTATACAGGAACTCTATACTCTGTTTCATACTTAGTGTGCAACGCTGTCAAAGCTTTTGGCGTGAGCCTGGGGCTTGATCTCGTTGATCATTTGCACGCGTTCTCGCGCAAACAAAACCATAGATGAAGCCACGCGCTCGCGCCAGTAGCTTTGACAGCGTTGCAGGCTAAGTATACACCAACTCATGTTTACAAACAAACCGGAGCGCCCCTAGCGGACGCCACCGGCGCCGCGCATGCGCGGTGGACGGTGGGCAAGAAGTCCGCCGTCGCCCATAAACAAACCATTGAATTTCGTTGTTGTCGGCGTCGGTGGGAGTCCCCGTGCTCTTTTTCGCGTTGGAATTGTTGATTTTACGTCCTCCTAACAATGTCTGACTACTTGAGCGGCTTCAGCAAAATTAACGGGGCAAAACTTTGCGTAAATAATGTGACGTGCAGCGATTAATTTTACGTGGACGCCGCAGAATGGGCGCTAAGGCCTGACTCCAACGATGAGATTCTACTCGCTATTTTCAGTCGCGACGTCGCTCTGGCTGCAAAAGCGTGGACCGTAGCTGAGATGGTGGACGTCGATACTGAAAACCGCAAGTAGAATCGGGCATTACAAGTCGGTGATGGCACTGATAACAATGACCAACATATCCTTGTATCTATTGTTTACACTTAGCCTACTTACCCTAACCAACCTTCAAAAGTGTTCTGAGGCCTGCACTTAGTTCTTATCGCAATTACCGGGTCAATGTTTGGTTTACGGGCCGCTGTCGTTTGAACGAGCTGACCGCAAAAAGCAGACAAGTTTGAAAGAGCAGACGACAGTTCGAACGCATCCGCAATGGAGTGCGGGCAAGAAGCACCGCGTCCCGCGTCAACAAACCATTGGAATGTCACGTTGTCGGCGTCTGTGTGAGTCTGCATACTCTTTTTCGCGTTGGAATTGTCGATTCTACGTCCTCATAGCAATGTCTTGCCACTTTAATCGCTTAAGCGAAATTACCAAGGCTCGTTACGCTGCTAAACTTTGCATAAATAATTTGACGTGCGGCGATTCATTCGCATGAACGCCGCAGAATGGATGCCAAAACCATCATGAGATTCTTCTAGCTATTTTCGGTCGCGACGCCGCTCGTGCTGCAAAAGTCTAGAAGGTAGCGGCGATGATCGACGTCGATACTGAAAATCGGAAGCGGGAACAGACCAAGCGTAACAAGTCGGTGATGGCCACTGGTACCAATAATCAACATCTTGTATCTACTGTTTCCACCGAGCCTACTTAAGTCTTTTGAGGCCTGCAATTACTTCTTATTGCAATCACCGGGTCAAAGTTTGGTCTATGGGCCGCTTTTGTTTGAACGAGCAGACGACAAAAAGCAGACAAGTTTGAAAGAGCAGACGAAAGTTCGAACGATCAGGCGGCCGTGTGAATTTGAAGACGCACTGAACCCGCGGGTGGTCCGGACAACTTGGTGGTTTTCTCTCGTTCATGTTGGAACAAAACAAATACATCTGGCGACCACAAAGTGTTGCCCGTACAAGCAATCGCGGTTCGACAGCATCTGGTTTGCCCTTTTCACGGCAACTATCCACGTTCTCGGACGAACGGAGGGGGCAGAAACACATGAAAACTGATCTTCAAACCTTTCCGGACTCTCTTGGTACAGCCCCCGTCGCAGAATTTTGACGAGAAGGCAGGTTTTTTGTCTGTTTTCTTCTAAAAGAACACAGGAATGCATGTCTCGAACGGCGACTTCTGCCCACCGCCCCAGACCGGAAGTGCGTCCGACGCGCCACCACCGCGGTGTGACGTAGGAGAGTTGAGTTCGTGTATAGGTTGACCATGCCGCGGGCGCTCCCATCGGATGTCGGAGATACGTCGACATTGTTGGCTCATGGAGCATCCTTCATCCAGACGCGCACGCTTATATAGACCTATTGCTAAATTATTCAAGCATCATGGAGAATGCATGGAATGTATGTACACGCGCCACACGCGCTCGCCTTCCCCGTATAAAAGATTCGAAGGAAAACACCAAAATAAAGCGTTGACGAACACGCGTGCATGATGCCATTTGTTTTAGGCATTTGCTTTAGAAAAGCTACAACCGCTTACGCCAGCACGTGCAGCGCGTGGAACTACACTCGCAGCATGCACCTTGGTGCTTGGGCAATTTAGCAAAAGGTCAGACCTCTTGTTAAATTACCCAAGCATCAACGAGAATGCAGGAAATATAGGCCTACGCGCCGCACGTGCTGGCGCCTGCAGCAGGAACTTTTAAAGAAAAAACCTAAAACAAACGGCACCTTTGCACGCGCGCTCGTCAAGGCCTTATTTTGGTTATTTACTTCAAATATTTTTGCAGGGAAGGTGAGCGTGGGCGGCGCGTAGACCTACATTCCCAGCATTCTCTCTGATGCTTGGGTAATTTAGGGAGCCTCAATGTCCTTCGGTTTAGGGTGATGACATTCTATGTTGTACCATAGCCTCCTCCACACTGACAAAGCCTGGCAGATCGCCACGAGAAGCGGCCGCCGAAATTGAAAAGGTGGAGCGGCAGACAACGGATGGGGGGGGGGGGGAGGAGAGCCACGTGACGGACGTCCCGCTGAGGCGAGACGCCGAAGCACACTCCTCCCGAGCGATGGAATGTCCGTTCGTGCTCCTCGCGTTCCTGGCGCTACCGCTTCTTTTCTCGACGGGCCTGAAAACCATGTTTCGGGTCCTCGCCGCTGCAAAAGCTGTGCGCTGAAGTCCAGGTTCCCCAAGAAATTATCTGTGCTACCAGATCCTCGCGCTCCAAGTCTGCGACCGAACACTCTATGGCTTCGTCGTCGAACTGCCAGGCTTTGTGAGTATAGAGGAGGCTATGGTAGTAGGTAGTACCCACTGATCTCTATTGTAGTAGAATGAATCGCGGATCGGGAGCCCGTCGGTGTCGGCACCGGCAGCCATTGCTCGAAACCAAGCAATACACGCAAGTCTATGGGAGAAACGTACAAAAGTAGGAATATTGAAGAATGTACGCTGTGCTCGGAGGCGGGTATTTCATGGTGTGCTGCGATCCTTATGTCGAGTGTTTGGAAATCGAATCGGTATTTGTCAAACGTTCGAACGCCGATTGAAAGAATCAAACGTACCGGAGCACCTACGGCTGAGCTGGCAAGCTTGCTCTCGTAGTGGAGTGAACAAAGGAACTTTCCGTCAATGAGACCGTCCTCTTGGAAGCCCAGAAGTTGATGAATGACGAAGAAGTTCCTTTTCGTGAGCGAATTCCGCGTAGAAAAGTTTTCGAGCTTGTCGTCCGCTAAACCCAACTCACCGAAACCGCCACCGACTCCGCGGTTACTCTAGGTAACTCTCGTCTCATTGAGCTGCACTACATTTTTCGCCCAGCGGTGTCACTCTCGACCACAAAATATTTATTTATAAGAACTGCGAGGGCGGTCAGTTCTACTGTTTGTGCGCAAACTATTTGACGAGCTTATAGAAAAGCAGCCAAAATGTTGCAGTGCCAACAACAGCTTAGAAACGGGAAAACGGCAATTTTTCTTGTTTTTCCCATAGAGCCCCATGCATTGGGTGGTGTCAATCAATGGCCGCCGGTGGCGACACTCTGCCCCAGCTGCCGAGGCCGCGGTCCGCGATCCAGCCTAAAAAAAAAAAATTGGGTTGTGGGGATGTTTATACAGCGTGTAGTTGGTCAGCCATTTTTTTTTAAAGTTGCGACGAGTCACTCGCTGTAGATGAGCAATTTAGCCAGTGCGGTACAACCGCTAGCCTGGGGTCTTTAACATGCACCACGCAGTAGTGATACACGACCGCACGCCGGTACGATGCTCATCCAGATCGAAACGGGCAGGGGTGGGGCTCGAACCCAGGATCCCTGAGTTCTGCAGCGCGAGCTTTCGCTCCACGCGCGTCGAGCTGGGTGTGCGCTTCAGCCCACTCGGCCACCGATCCCCCTAGCGATCCAGCCTACTGCAATAGATATCAGTGGTAGTACCCACTGCACGCGCTCACACGAAAAATACAAATAAATTGCCGAAAACAAAATGTCCCGTAGCACAGTCAACGCTAAGAGCACGTGCAGAGTGACGCTGTTTCACGCGCTCCAGAACCAAAACAAAATTAATTAATAAAAGAAGCGTTAGCAAAAAAAATGACCATGTGTCATGACTTTATGCAAAACGCCAGTGAAGGCACCGTAGGGTAATAAACGATTTGCTGTCTTACCCAAGCATCAAGGAGAATGCAGGGATTGGTGTTCCACGCGCCGCACGTGCTGGCCTCAGCAGTAGTAAATTTTCTAAAGCAAATACCTAAAACAAATGGCATCTTGCACGCGCGTTCGTCAATGCTTTCTTTTGGTTATTTACTTCGAATCTTTTATACAGGAAAGGCGTGCGCGTGTGGCGCGTGGAACACCAATCCCTGCATTCTCCTTGATGCTTGGATAAGACAGCAAATGGTCTATTAAAGGTCGGTTCTCACATGAAGCGAAGCGCTAATGTAGCGCTCCTCACGTGCCGTCAGCTACTTATTGTCTGCCATGAGCAACAGTTTTGACGGTGCGATACAAAGCTGGTGAACGCTCCCGTCAGCACGCGCTTAGCGCGAGATACGCGCTACGCTTGTGGCGCTCCGCTGCATGTGTGAACAGGCCTTTAGAAATGGGTATATACGTACCTGATCACAAGAAGCGTCGAGCCGACGAGTGTTGTGGAAAAGACAACTTGAATTGCGAACACCACGCTCGCGAACGTAGCCATAGCGTGCCAGCAATCCTGCTCGCAGTGTCCGTGCAAAACAGTGCCCTTGCTGAAGTTTGGAGCATCGGTGTCAGAAAGAATGCACTGACATTCCCTCCATTCCTGCAAATGACGAGGTAAGCTCACAGAAGGACTAAATTTAACTCAATTATACTGTCTTACGATACAGGAAACAACTGAGTCTCCACACCACATTCTCCTTAATGCACTCTTCGTCGCCATGTTTATTTGTCAAAAGTGATAGCAACAGATAAGTTGTTTCGTTAAAATCGGAGCCCTTTTCTTTATTAAAAAAATCACACTCTTCAGACTGCGATTAGAAGGTTGTAGAAGGACGCCTGGACGGCGCATCCAGCAGCAGTGTCTCCGAAGTAGCAACAAATTACGTCACGAGCCTCATGTAATGTAGCAGATGATCTGAAACTTGGTGGTTGGTTATCCAAGTGCAAGTGAGGTAGACGAGCGCACGCGGGTGTCGCTTCCTTCCAGGTGCCCCTACCTGTGGCTGCTGGAGTTTATGTCTTCTGTTCTTGCTGCAGACAAATCTATAACGGAACCGATGGATGCCTATTTAATCCCGTTACCGTGCCACCACCATGATCGCAGTGGTCTGAGGCAGCAGACAGTTGCGGCGACACCCGTCGGAAATCTATCAGATAAAATGAAGTCGCGGTAAACGCGCCATTCGGAGACGTATTTTGGGACCATAGTTCAACCAACGATTTGAACCTCCACGTAGAACGCACGCTACAACTTTGCCGTGAAGAAGCCGTGTCGCAAAAAAACGACACACACTCTAAAAAAAAAAAGGTGTCATAGGAGAGTAAGTGCCCTAACTTACTCTACTTTAACTCTCTCTTCATCGAAGTTACTCTTTCGCGACCGCTTCTTTCGATGATACTCTCCCTTAACCCTCACTCGAACTCAAGAGTAACTGTAGCGAGAGTTAGTTTCTCCTCGCGAGATGGCGTGCACACAAAAACAAACAAAAAAAAACATTGGCTTATTTTTTTTTTTTGTTTCGAGTTACTTACGGTGAGGTTTAAGGATTGAGCAGGGCATCCCGCAAAGCAGGGCGAGAAATACTGAGTTCCTGTAGTCAGGTCACACACTGGATGATGGATGCTTGCAGAGCAACGACAGTCTCTGTTACAGTTGTTCTCAATCGTCTTGCTTCGGAAGAAAAGAATACATCAAAATGACTCCCTTAAAAGGTTATCGACAGAAAGAGAATCCTTGCACAAGTCGCGGAAGGAGGGACAAAAAGCTCTACCGGTGCTTTAAGGATAATATTGTAGACTATGTTTCAAACAAAAACCAACAAAAAATAACACACGTTATTGATGACAACTACTGCAATCAGTGAAATAATGATAATGTCACGGCGTACATCTCGGATGCCCGACCTTCAGCACTCACTCGTAGCCTCGAGACGTGCCTTGTGTGCGCGTGCACACTCGAGTTTAACCAGACACCGAAGCGGAACAACTGAAAGACCTCCCTGCCGTTCTTATCCTGTCAGTGACTTACAGCATGGTTCAGTGTCGTTGCGTCCGTCAGCATAAAACACCGCTAAAGTGTGTCGGGTCATTGCTTAAAAAAAATTTATTTGCCAAGAAGTCAGTGGAGTTTATTCTCTCTTTCTTTTCAGTTTCCAGTCATTGTATTTATATCGAACCGCGTATAGCAAAACAAAAACAAAATGAAAAGTTAACTGTAAGAAAAATAATTTCTGTTCCTTCCACGCGCATCCCTAATTGGCGTTTAAGACATTGTTCCAACAGAGCAACAAACAAACATTTCTGCCCATTGATGAAATTAAATCAGCAGTCTGGTGAATTGAGAATGTTCCGCAGTACCGCATGGCTACACACATTGGTCTTTTGTGACCCGTTGGTGTCTCTCAAAGATAAAGAGAGCCAACAATGTTTTTGAGAGGTTTGTGAGCAGTGTTTTTTGTTCGCTGCTCTAAAGCCGCAGTCAAACTGATCATACGTCATACAAGAGACATGGTGTCATACGAAGACAATGACAGAATTCTCTGCGGTTTTCGAAGCATATTTATGAGGGACAACGCCCCAGTTTGTGACACTGTGGTTAGATGGCGCAAACGCTACCACTGTGTCCAGAAGCATTTCAAGGTCGACGACCAAGTGATTACTGAAGTGGAGCGATTCCTGAACACTCAAAATGAGGAGTTTTATAACAATGGCCTCCGGCAGGTTATCCACCGCTGGCAAAAAGCGCGGCACTAAAACCGGGGTCGCAAACCGGGGTCGCACTGCTCATTCATCATAGAAAAGAGAGTCTGCAAACACGAGTCACCGCACTATCCGTGGTTAGAATGCCGCGTACCAGGTGTTCTCCTCGAACTCATGGCCATGCGGCATTCGAAGCACGGATCCCGCGCTTGACTCGCGTTCGAACCTGCATGGTGTGATGTATTAGTGGCATGAACGTGGCTTAATGGGGTTAGGCTCTGGAGGGGAAACAGGGGGGGGGGGACTGAATGCTGTAAACAATATCGGAAAGGTCTGCTATGTTTTGCCCTATTTAGGTACAATTAGGAACTCGTACGTTCTCAAACTCTTACAAAGGGTATTACCTGTTAGCGTTCGGGCCATCCACGAGCGGGTACTTCAGGTTGCCGCAGCTCATCCCCATCAAGGCTATTACGCCTCCGATGGCGATAACAGTTGCCAGGACGTTGTGCCACGCTATAATTCTGGTCCTCGGTTGAAAGTAGTGCACAAACAGGGCACCCAGAAACGTTCCCACCATGTTGGACACTATGATCGTCGGCCCTGTACAGAGATTCGAGTGAGAAAGGAAGCCCTCACTGGAGCCTTGGAACTAGTTTGCTATTTGTGCATATACTGGGATTTTATTCTGTGCCCCTGAATTTCTTAACGTGATGTGACAACTATACTAGGTAGTGGATAGCCGCGTGTCTTAAAGGGGATTCACCCGCTCGGCACTCAATGGACAAATTTCTCTACACAAGCCTCCGTTTCAGGAATGCAGTCACAGCATTGAATATTTTTTAGGTTCATTATGAAGATGTAACAAAGGTCGCACGACATTTAAATTTTCCCTTGAGAGTGCTGGAGATTTGTAATAAAATCCAGAAATATGACCATTTTGACTGCTGTGAGTGCATTTTGACGCAATTTTGAAATTAAAATAACTTAGAACACAGAAGTTTCAAAATGAATGATAGTACGTACTAGAGCTGTCTCCTATCTTAATTTTAAGACGCTTACAGGAAGCCTAAATGTTTTAGAATTCGCTTACTTGTGTAAATAAATTTGACAGGGCCGTTTCCGCTCGGTTTATATTTCAATGGGTTCAACGAGATGGCGACACCAGTACAAAATACCCCAAGCTAGGGCATTTGATGTTGTTGCTGATGTTTTTACGAGCTTGCACGTACGGCGACTCGCGGCACGAGTCCTTTGCTTGACGCCGCCGAGATCATTTTCACCGTTTTGCTGGAGAATGGTCTGTGTGAGATTTCTGTCTGCTGCACCACACAAAAAATAGGACCAATGAGAGGCGACGCACGTATGACGTAGTAATGCCATGGGAGCGTGATGTGTCTCACTGCGGCGCGACGAGCTTTCACTTTCAATTTTATAGTGACTGCGTCCGACTCCGATGCCGCGACCTATGCGGCCAATATGGTGATAAGAACGTGCCACATAACCTCGCGCTCCGCTAGTCCTTTGGTCACACCGAAGAGTCACACGCCCTCAGTAAAGCCGCTGGATGTGTTTGAAAGTCTTGCAAGCGTCATAAAATCATCAAGACTCCAATGCACGAGCGCGTGCCTTGTGCAACACTTTGAAGCAAATGGCGGCGCGGCACTAAAATGAGCGGCTATTGGGATAGAGTGCCTTCATACACACGCGCTTTTGCTTGAGTGGTGACATCTCTGCCATTTTACGCCCAATCGTTTTTTTATGCATTTTGAAGTACGCGCAATCCGGTGTCAATCAGCTCGAGCGCGTAGCTTTGGCTAATGCAGAGACGCCATTTTAGCGCCCAAGTCACGCACCGAGCGCGCGAGAGCGTCACGCGCTGAATATTCAGTGCAACAATGGATGTCTTCACCCTGAGACAGACAGACATGTAGGCACCCTATATTGGGAAGAACAGTCACGCCTCTGGCGGCACGCTTCAGCTGTGGGGACAGCAAACCGAATTTTCTTGTTTGTATTTGATCAGGGATATCGATGGTGACGATTCAAATGGCCGCTCCACGTGCAACCAAAGCACTGGTAAGAGTGAAGCGCCCGTGTCCAGACCGTGCATGGCGAGGTTCAGTTTCTTTGTTATTCTTGTGTTAGTAAACACCGGGCTGTGGGGACAACAAGCTCGATAAAGCACCCCCTATAGTTCGATCTCCTGCCCAATGGTGCGGCCCTTGACAGAAAACTGTGGTGCGGCTCTCGCTCGTGGTCTCCTGGTACACCTCTTTCACACGTTCGACAATTGGTTGTCGGTTCTTGTAAGAAATGCCAAGCCTGATTTTTATTCGGGGACTTTAGTTCACAGCGCTGGTTTGGCTTCCCTGGCTTCCATCGGCCACCTCACATCTCAGTCATATTCTTGCCCACCTTATATTTGTTAAAAAATAAAAAATGACACTTTCACAAATTTCTGTAAAGCGAAATTAGAGCGCAGCTCTTGAGGAGGAGGAAGAGGAGGGGAGAGTACGGAGGGAAGGGAATACCCCTCCTCCTCCTCTGTACCTTCTTCTCCTGTCCTCCTCATCTCCTCCTCTGCCCTCGTCCTCCAATTCAGTTTCCCCTCTAAATTTAGCGGGGAAAATGTCATCGCATGAATTGGTGTCTCGTCACCTATGAACAAATTCAGTTTCTCGGCTAGATTTAGAGGGAAAATTTACGTCACATGACGTCAGTTTAGCGGGCAAATCTCCGCTAAATTTAGCTCGGAAGTGAATTGGTGTTGAGGTCACGTGACGTCAATTCTCTCGCTAACTTTTGCGCGGTTACGCCGACGCCGACGCGCTGACGCCGACGTCGACGCCGATTGCGACACTGCGGAACAAGGAAACGGGCGCCTAAGAGCTGCGCTCTATAAACATGAGCCGTGCGCGCTATAAACATTTTGCATGAGAGCGCGGGCCACGTTACATTTAATTATCTATCCGTCAGGAAAAGATTCTTATAAACCATTTCTAAGTTTGCAAAATCACAGCCCAGGCTGGTATGATTTTTCGTCGTTTCGAAAAGTGAGCAAAGCACCCGCCATACGCACGAACACTGAGGCTCGCACCGGCGAGAAGCTCTTTGCTTACAGAATTCTGGGTAGTGGAGATTGCACTGCTCAGCATGCGATCTTCACAGCTCAGCACGCACGTATTCGTCGATTCCGAAAGCGTGCAAAGCATGCGCCGTGCGTACAAGCGGATTAAAATGCCACCACGGTAAGAAGGTATTTTCTACCTACGACCATGACTCGTGCAAATCTGACGCTATACCCCGTTCCACCTTATGTTGTACCGCAGCGAAGGCTAGAAGCGCGAGCTCATAGCGTTGGCAGCTGCCCCTAGTGCACGAGAGCTTGTGCCACCGAGATGTGCCCTAGAGCAAGGAGCTCGTGCTTGTAGCCTTTCCTGCGGTACAACACAAGGTGAAACAGAGTATAGTCATTGCACGCTCGCAAAAAATTGGGTTGTGGGGATATTTATACAGCGAGTCGTTGGTCAGCCATTTTTAATGTTGCGACGAGTCACTCGCTGTAGATGAGCAATTTAGCCAGTGCAGTACAACCGCTAGCCTGGGGTCTTTAACGTGCACCACGCAGTAGTGATACACGACTACTGCGTGGTGCACGTTAAAGACCCCAGGCTAGCGGTCTATGCTCTGTTTCCGCATACTTAAAGCGCAACGCTGTCAAAGCTTTTGGCGCGAGCATGGGGCTTGATCTCGTTGATCATTTGCACGCGTTCTCGCGCAAACAAAACCATAGATGAAGCCACGCACTCGCGCCAGTAGCTTTGACAGCGTTGGTATATTCGGCGGGTCACTTTCGAGCGCTCCAATCATCCGAGTCCGAGCTACCAGATTTCTGAGCGCCTCCGCAACGGAGAAGGAGAATCGGCGCGCCCAGCCGAACTTTCCTCTGCTTTTCAGAGCGGCAAGCCGAGCGGATAGAGGGTCGCCTGTGCCACTAGAGGACAACGCGAGTCGCCCTCTAGCGGAACTTTTGCTTCTCGGATTCAAAGGGTTCAGCAGTATTCAGTCATCCATCCATCCGTCAATCCTTGAAAAATGGCAGCCATCAACGCGGACGCTGATTAGGTCAACGCAAGCCAGCCAGTGCTGAAGCGGGAAGTTCCTGCGGAACTATAAAAACAGACAACATTACAGCTTGAAAACTCTCGTACTTGTTCTTACTGCTTCGTCCGTGTAGGTTCGCACTATAGGAAGTATTCACTGGACGCCATATTTGTGGGCGCTGTTGAAAGCGCATGCTCAGGATGAGCTCACATTAATAGTCTGCTAAGACCGGCACTGTCGATGGTGCGGAATGCACGTTGCTAAAGAACTGTAGAAGCTCACCATCAGCCCGCGATTAGCATCTGCGCACACAGATATGGCCGCCAGTGAATATTCCCTATACAAACATAGGCCTTGACCTTGGGCACCGTACAAGGCGCGTCAAACAACTCGGCAAACTTCGCCTCGTAAATACGGCCCTCCTCGTCGTCGTCCGAGCTGCTGGTGTTGTCACTGTCTGTTAGCTTCGCCAGCAGCACTGACGGTGCCACCCCTAACATTAAACGTCTTCGTTTCAGCGACATTTCACCTCAATTCGGGGAGCACAACACAACGGTGACGGCTGTCGAGACTGACGGCTGTTCTTCGCAGCCCTCTTTCCTCGGAGTAGCTGCGTTCTCGCCGTCCGCTTCCGACACAACAGCAAAATGGCGGAATGGCTGGAGTCACGTGACCGGTCGGCAGCCAGATCTCTCCGTGCGCTCCTACTTCCAAGTCAGAGCGCCTCAAACCGCTCCGATTCGGAGGACGGCGGAGTCGGAGCTTTGAGAGCGCTCCGGAAGAACCAGCTGAATATACTGGAGCGCCTGAAATCTGACCAGCGAATGCACACCGGCTTTTCAGAGCGCTCCAAGAGGCTGAAAAGCGACCGCCCGAATATACCAGTATAAACGTTGAACGCAATGGAGCAAAAATTAACAAAAAAATTCGCGCTGCAAAACACTATTACAACACGTCCCTGCGTATTCGTCGGAAACCAAATCCCGAAGCGACAAGCAAGCGATGGACGCCGCCAAAGCCAATACAGGTTGTCAAGGCGCCAGTTACGTGAGCGACTTCATCTGCACAGGAAATGACGCACTTGCAAATGCTGAACACTTGAGTGCAAACCAACGTACAGCAACATCAGCTAATAGGGTGTTCACAAGATGCGTTTGAATGGTTCGATCGTGGTTCCACCCTTGGAGCCAGTCGGAAATCGGACCCATTTTTTTACTATATCGCTCATGCTCTGCGTCGGCCGCTGGCCCCTGCCGGTACTGGTGGACGCCTGGCGAACAAAATCTAGCTCGCTCGCCTAGATCGGCTGCGAACAGCCCGTGGCTCGAGCTCAACTCCGGGCACGACCTGCACTGTGCAGCTGCGAGCATGCAGCTCGTTTGTTCCAGAAAATCTGCGCCATCTGAGGATAAGGCTACAAATAAATCGCGGTGAACCCCCTGAGAGAAGCGGTGCAACGATATTCAGTTGGAAGGGTTTTCGTTTTACACGAGCTTACTGGCACTAGTGGGACTCAAGAACACCGCATACAACGCCACTGGCCAAAAAACTCTTTGCTGCGGCGCAATTTCAAGGACAAAAGCGAGTGGTTTCATTCAATCACTCCTTCGCAAAACTTGATGACGCAGCTGGGCGTTCCCAGTACCGCCCAGTGGCGATATTCGAATGCGGCGCATGGATTAGACCCGAGCATTGCGTGGGCACTCGATTTGGGCTCGTGATAATCGAAGAGCTCGAGAAGCATTCGGGTAGTGGCGTCGCCGCCGGGTGCGCAGTCGCTGCAATGACGACAAAAGCCGAACCATAACAATGTCTGGAACTCAGCGCGTGTCCTGTGCCTTGCGCCAATCCCAGCGCGTGGCAAGGATCAACATTGGCGGCATAAAATCTGCTCCAGATCACGTGGCCGCTTGCTCCGGCTGCGAGTTGAGGTGATTATGGTAACCTGGCGAGGGGACAGCGGGACGGGCGGACACGAAACACGAAACACCAAGTTTTCGTGTCTGTCCGTCCTTGCTGTGTCTTCCACCCAGGGTTACCGTGTCAACAAAATAATTTGATGGCCTATACTCCATTTCACCTTATGATGTACCGCAGGAAAGGCTGCAAAGCGCGAGCTCCTGCTCTGGGGCACATCTTGGCGGCACAAGCTCTCGTGCATTATGGGCAGCTGCCAACGCTATGAACTCGCGCTTCTAGCCTTCACTGCGGTACAACATAAGGTGAAACGGAGTATAGTTGGTTAAACGCAGTCCACAAAATTAGCGAAAGGACGAACGCAGGATCGGAGGAGTAGACAGGAAATGAGGGCTCATTCTTCCTGTGTTCAGTCCTTTGCGCAAATTTGTGTAAACCCAATTAGCGCACTAGGCCATCAAGCGCTCTGTTCTGTCTACCTCTTCCTTTTTTCGTCCTTTGCGCTAATTTTGTGTATTACCATTGTCTATGCTTAACCAGCTCAGCCTGCCTACTTGCTTTAACTTAAAGGCTGCTCGTTTTTCTTTAATTATTTTTTTGTGACTTCGATTGCGTGCGGTGAAAGAGGAACGAGCGGGTGTTTCACAGGTCATTAACGTCAGGGATCCATTCTAGGTGACATTTGCGCAAAGTACAAAATCGTTGCATCGCCCCTTTAAATGTGGCACAGGAGCACAGGAGTATATGTATATATACAGGGTATTCCACGTAACTTGAGTCAAGGTTTTAAACTATTTTGGTGCAATTTAGGAAACACGTAACCATACGAATGTTTGTAAATTGCATAGAGCAAGTCAAGTTATATATTGCATTTTGCCCAATTAACCAATTAATTGTGATTAAATAATGAACTTTGAAATATTCAATTTAGAGCAAAGTTCTCAATGACAAAGCTGTAGAGCGTCTTCAGAAACATTCAATTCAGGTGTATTTTTTTATCAAGAAACGTCTAACACAAATCGTTTTTTCGGGCTGCAAAAAGTGTCGAATTATAAAAAACACATTCACACACACAAAAAGACGAGAATTTTGTCAACAGCGCCATGTTAGCCGTGCTCTATCCAGCATTAAAGCCTAGTTTATTCAAGCCTACGGCTGAGAGCGCTGCAATACAATGTGCACATGCGCAAAGTCACACGTTTTTCCTATAACTCAAACTTTTTCGAAGCCCAGGAAAAAAAGGCGTTAAGGTTTCTTAATAAAAGCTACTGATTCGGAGGTTTCTGAGGACGCTATAAAACGTTGTCTTTGGAACTTCTGCTCTAAATTGAGTATTTAGAAAAGTCAAATAATTAATTTAAATTAATTGTTTAATTCAAGAAAAAAAATAGTCTGACTTGCTCAAACAACGTAACATAACTTGTTCGTTTGGTTTCGTTGCCTAAAATGCACCCAAACATTTTTCAAACATTGGCTCAAATTACGTGGAACACCCTGTATTCATGTATATACTGTTTTTTTTTAAGCTTAACAGAATTTTCATAAAAAACCATGAGGAAGCTAGAATAATGCGGTCTGCGCAGGTGAGTTATGCGACTAGGGGACATAATATGAAGGATAATCGTAACAATCAGTGGGCTAATTAGTTACAATTTCGTTAATGAACTTTTTAATTAATGAAAATAGACATATAGTTCCAATTAGAAACTTGCTCAGTGTCACCGAAAACCACCTAAATCAGTAATTTTCAGTAACACATTGAGCGCGTGAGAAGCGTAGTAGTGCACTAAAGTTAGCACTCGTGGAGCACGTACAAAGCTGGCGGTTGAGGTAAGGCGCCCGCGTAATTTTTCCGTCTTTTATCTAGCCCCAGCCTTGTACCTGCTCCACGAGCGGTAAGTTTAGTGCACTACTACGCTTCTCACGCGTTCAAAGTCTTTCTGAAAATTACTGATTCAGGGTTTTCGATGGCGCTGAGCAACTTTCTAATTGGAACTATATGTCTATTTTCACTAATTAAAAGTTAATTAACGAATTTGAACTAATTAGCCGACTGATCGTTACGATTAACCTCCTATATTATGTCCCCCTGGCCGTAGTAACTCACCTGCACAGACCGCATTAACCTACCTTTCATGGTTTGTTTTTAAAAATCCTTGTTAAGCTTAAAGAAACACCCTGTATGTAGATATATATATATATATATATACACGTACAATCTTTCAGATGAACGGAACCTGAAGGGACCGAGGAAAATCGTTTCACTTGTCCAGGAGTTTCTATCATACTGAGCGTATGATGGTAGTAGGTACACTAAAGAAAATGTCAAGAATGACCATTGCAATAAATGCTGTTTCCACGAAGTGCACAACTTGTAAATAACGCAGCGCGCGCAATGTAGAAGGCAAAATAATGGCAAAAACGCCAAATTGATGCTTTTGTATATTCACACAAAAACCGTGTAAAAACGTTGAAGCAATATTCATGCTGTCAGGCTACTTTTGGGAATGGCATATTTCTCTTGCAAGCAGACAGCTGCGAAGAAGCAACCGCTATCGAAATCATTAATTACTTCGATCTTTTTTCTTAACGTGAGCGCACGGTGTTGATCGCTTCGTGGCCGCCATCGCAGAAAGTACGACACTAGGCCTACAAGATGCGAGCAGAAGCCTTGTTGAGCCAAGCCTACCCAACATAGCCACCTATGCGTAAAAAATTAGAAAAGAAAACTCCCCAAAACCATGCGTACATGCTAATTTTGGGCAATAAAGCTGATAAATGTTAAGAATATTTTAAATACTGTTTTTAATACTCAAGAGTTATTTTTCTTTTCTCTGTGATAAACGAAAAATATGTCGGCGACAAAGTTTCCTTTTCGATTCCGTTTACCCGGAGGCGCGAGAATTTGTGTTCCGATTAACGGGATTATTTTTACATGTTGCATGGAACACAAAACCAAACAACTCCGAGATAGTTGTTTCGTTTAAGCAACAATTCCGTTTAAGGCGATTTCCGTTTAACGAGATTCTACTGTGGCGCATATATAGTCAAGAGAGGAGAAGAGAGAGAGAAATTAAATTTTCTTCCTTGAAGCTTTCTGTCCAAGGCGCGGGCATTTAGATCACTCTTCCCCGGGGACTTCGCTTATTTAAGTTCCTTCAGTGCGGTCCGTACGGCGTACTCTGTGCAACTCCGGGGGTCGATCCACTCCTCCCAAGTGGATGTTCTGAGGGCCGGTTCAGACACTTGCGTTTGACTGCGTTTGATCGTTGCGGCGAGAACCGAAAGCGAGTCACCTGCACATCTGTGCTTCGTATGAAGCGTGGAATCCAATCCAAGGAATCTTCTTGGCACGCGATATAAGAAGCAGGGATGTCCTGGTGATTCACTGCCGCAACGCAGTCGAGCCCAGTCAAACGCAACTGTGTGAACCGGGCTTTAGGGGTTGTGGTAAGCGGGTGTGGTATTTTTGTCTTGTGTCCTCTGTTGCTGGGTATTTCCAGAAGGCGTGCTTGTTGTTTTGATATCCACCGCAGTTTGTGCATTTGGGTGTCGCGAGTAAACCGTTTATGTAATGTTTGTAGTGTTCTGTGAGGACCGTTCCTGTCTGTGCCCTCCTGATGGTGACTGATTTTTTTGTTTTGTTTTGTGAGGACTTTGGAGGGCTTGGTGAGGAGTATGAGCCGTCGACTGTTCTGGCGTAGTTTGATGTGAAGCAGGCCCAGTCGGCGGAAGCACTTACAGCTACTGGTTGAAGCGTTTAATAAAGATGCGCGGCTTCGATTAATCGCCGGTATCACGACAGTCCACAGCATTACCTGGCGGCGCTTTGGGCGTATTTTGTTGCCACTTCCGAGATGTTCCGATGTATGGGCAGAGTGGGGCACTAAACACACCAGTCGGGGATGCGTTCCGCGCATTTTAGACAGCTGTGGGGCGCTTTATGACGACTGACTAGCAGCTATGTTACGATCGATGCGCGGAATGGTGAACTAGGAAGACGCAACTCGACTGCCATTTACGACGGCGACCTTCTAAGATTTTGTGTTCAAATATAAATATATCCTGTCTGCTCAAGGCAACTATGTCGTAGATTCTTAAACGTGACACGTTTGGCGTGTCTCTTAGACGAATTTGATTAATTCGGAGAGGTGGAGAAACACCGATACTGTGTTTACAGATCAATGCTGAAGCTCTGCTAACAAAGGATGGGATTTGAAGCTGTTTTAGGTTTATATATATATATATATATATATATATATATATATATATATATATATATATATATATATATATATATATAATTAAGTTTGGTTCCTAGACTAGCACGGGAACTTACAGCGAGAACGAGTGCGAACAATTGGCGACGTGAGCGATCGAAAGCGTCGCTGTGGCCGGCGCATCACAACTGGCCAAATGCTGACAATGACGTCAGCAAAGGATGTCCCATCGACGGAAATAAGAGGAATGTAAGAACTTTAATTTTGATGGTGCTTGCAGTGTTGCTTTGGAGAGCGCTATGATTCAGGCTTCCACCATGCGCCCATTACGAACACCATCGAACTTGCTGTTCACAAGGTAATGACGTCACGAAAGTGTAACCGAACGAGGGCGCCACCGAAACATCTCGCCACTAATAGCAGGCGACCGGCTTCCCAGTTGAGCCGGGGTCACGCTGCTCATACATCATATAAAAGACAGTCTGTAAACAGGAGTCACCGTAATGTCCGTGGTTCGAATGCCGCGTGACAAGTTTTCTCTTTGAGCTCATTGCTAGTGGCATTCGAAGCACGGATCTCGCGGTGACTTGGGTTCGAATGTGTATGCAGACTCTCTTTTTTATGATGTATAAATAGTGTGACCCCGGCTTTAGTGTACGGTCGCTTGTAAACGGAGTCACCGACACTGAAGGGGGAAAGTTTTATGATTTCTTTCTATCCGTGTGCCTGCCTGCGTGTGCGCTTGTGCTTGCGCGTGCATGCGTAAGCGTACGTTAGCGTGTGGTGCCTCCGCTCGTGTGCGTGCGTATGGAGGGTGGGGAGCCGTGCTTGGTATTCGACTATTGGCGATGTGAGCGATCGAAAGCGTCGCTGTGGTCGGCCCACCACAATTGGCCGAATGCTGACTATGACGTCAGCAAAGGATGTCTCGTCAACGGAAATGAAAGGAATGGAAGACCTTCAATTCTTGACGGTGTTGGCAGCGTTGTTTCGAGAGCGCTGTGATTTCAGGCTTCCTCCATGCCCATTACAAACACCATCGAACTTGTTGAACACAAGGTAATGACGTCACGAAAGGTAACTAAGCGAGGGCGCCACCGAAACATCTCGTCGCTAATTAGCGGCGAGATGTCTTCTAGGCGCCCTCGTTCGGATGCCTTTCGTGACGTCATGACCTTGTGAGCAACAAGTTAGACGGTGTTTGTAATGAGCATTCTGGAAGCCTGAAATCATAGCGGTCTCAAAGCAACACTGCCAACACCGTCAAAATTGAAGTTCTTACATTCCTCTTATTTCCGTCGATGAGACATCCTTTCCTGACGTCATAGTCAGAATTCGGCCAATTGTGGTGGGCCGACCGCAGCGACATTTTCGATCGCTCACGTCACCAATAGGCCAAACCACTCTTAAGGTGCAACCCCACCGTGCATGACGTTTTGGTGCTTTTTTGATGGCTTATAACTTTCTTTCTATGAATCTTACAATCACAAAGTAAATGTCAAAACAAAGAGCTGCTTTTCAACAATACTTTAATGTCTCGATATCACGGTTATTTTGAGTTGTTAGTTAATTATTCAGCTTTTAATAGACCACAGTCTCTAATATTGAAAAAAATATTTCTCGAGTTGTAGCGTCCCATCGTCCACGATATTTTACGTAAGCGTTCGGTTGGATGTAATAAATTTAAAAAATGAGCAACAAACTGTGCACATAATGTATATTTTAAAATAAAAAATAAAGTTTAAAATGGTATTATTTTATGGCGCTATAAAAACGGAATCACGTCTACTAATCAAAATAACGAGACATTAAATTATGAAGCATCCTTCGACATCACATTTTCCAGAACTTCCATATTGATATATTACACGTTAAGAATGTTATAAGGCCTCAAACGTTTCCCATTCAGTTACGGCGAGTTGTAGTTTCTTAACATAAAATACAGATGGCGACACGTGTTCAAGAACAGCTTGATGTGCATTTACCGTCGTGTGCCGCTTGGAACGCCACGTGAAAGACAGAAAAAGCACCAGATGTCAGGGTGTCAGATGCCTGGATGCCCGTAGTGAGCGAGCCAGAGATGTCAAAACAAGCGCGAGGCCGCGGGTGCACCACATCTACTTTTGCGCGCTTTCTATTGTGCCTCGGAACACATGCCCAACGCGATCCAAATGAAATGTGCGCCATGAAATGCATTCTGCCATTTCAGATTCCGCCACGTATGCGAAAACATTTTAGTGTTTTTATCACTTGCAAAAATCATTTTCGCAATCAAACTATGCTTGTCGGAATGGTTTGACAATATTTTGTTTCAAAAACCACATCGGTGGCTCTTAAGTGGCAATGATATTAAAACAAAACACAAAACATTAAATCGTCTCAGTGTCTCTGAGCCAACGCGCTGGCTCATGAATCCATATTTGTCGGATTTAAATATCGGCCGGAGGCCAATGCTGAGATTTCGGTTGCACGTCAAATGATCTCCAGTTAATCAAAATAAACCCGCAATTTTTTTTGGTTTTTTATTTGGGCGTGTTAAGTGATTTATGTTGGTTTGACTTGTGAAACCCTAAGATCTGAATATTTGCTTTGTTTCACCTTAGTTCTGAGCGCAGCCAACGCTACGGGCTGATGGAGCCTCTGAAGCAGCGCCAAGAGCGCGAGGTTAAGCAGTTCGTTCTCTTTCTGTGCCTATACGGTCTGGCTAAACTAGAGGCACTAAATAAGCTACGCTTCATACACATCTTGGTGTTTGAAATGGTGATTGTCAGTTATCTGAAGCTTTATCTGAAATCGCAGGAAACGCTTTTCCGTCCTCCACCAATGTTTAAACAGTTCACGACAAACCAAAGCAATATTACGTGAGCTTCCTGACACCGCACTTTTGAACCATGATGATCGGCAGTTGCATTTGATTTGTTACTAACCACCAAGATGGCGGCGCCCTCAACAATATCGGGGGAAAAGTGCCGATACTCTAGCGTAGCTTATTTAGCTCACGAGCTAAACCAAGTGCGGTGGGGGATCGTTGGCCGAGTGTGTGGTCACTGTGGTGG
>JAZHYW010060208.1:0-24511 GCA_037355805.1 Ixodes ricinus | reverse complement strand
AAAGCACTTTTATCGAACTCGTTTTTCTGTTTATCCTTAGTATAAACTTTACTTCCAATATGTATTCGTTCGAGGAAAATAAAGTATCTTTAAAGTAACTGTACCTGTGCCTGGGTACTTTTTTAAACAAGTACCTAATTGCGTACTTGAGTACAACACTGGTATGATAGCTGTAACTGTATCTTAGGTACGCGCGAATAACACCTGGCCTATCAACACCATGCGGCATTCGAACCCGTAGTGACTCGGGTTCGAATCTGTATACCAGACTACGTGATGTGTAGGCGGTGTGACTCGAACTTAACTTGTTGCGACCACAAAGACAAATAAGTGCACGTATATATTGAAGATTAAATTGACTGACCCGGAAATTGGGTAGTATGGGAAATAAATTAGTTGGCGAATTAATTGTATGGCGCTTGAATTATTTGGATGGCATGGAACAAATTGACCATCGTTTGGATTAAAAAGGAACGGGAAAACCTGTGGTAGGGTTGTGTTTTCAGTGTTTATTTTCCTTCCACGATTCACGGTTTCTCGGCACATATTTTTTTGGTGTAAAACGAAACGCGGGGATAGTCGGGGCTTGTGTTGACGCGCGGGTATGTGGGGATTTCTGCCAAGACGCAGCAGAACATGCGAAAAGCGAGACCCGAATATTCATGAAAACGCGCCCCCATGTGATAGCAAGAATGAATAGGAGATAAGATGTGCGGTTTTGAAGCAAGAAGAAGCCTCGCAAACTATTTAGTGTGGACTGCGTTCCCGGTCAACAAACAATAAAGCAATAGGCAACCTGCAATGCAGTTTGGCGCGACACGTTGCGCCATCTAGCGGCCGCAAAATAAAGAAACTGGGTAGGCCAGGCCTGCGGGGGCTGCGGGCGGGCGCATCCAGAAACCACGTGTGAACGTTGCGTTTCGGATCGGCGTGAGCTTTTTGGAACCGTTTTTCGTAAAAGTAAGTCCCAACTTCACGTCTCTATGACCTCACCGGGTTCCTGTAACATCTCGCCTACTCCTAGAGTTCCCCCAAAAAATAAACGTTGCTACTGCTGCGTGAAAGACGGCCACAGTCGCGAAGGTGACTCAAGCGTCAAACTTCACCGCTTTCCCTGGCTTCCCTTCGAGATCTTGGGAAGCGACACGGCGACAGAAGTGGATTACTGCAGTGCGACGCATCAAGTAAGTGGATTTTACAGAAACTGAAAAGTGAACGAAAATATATGTGCAGGCTTGGAAAGTGGTCGGACGAACTCGTTTTGCAGACTCCTCGGCGAAGTAACATATTTATACAAGTTCTATTACGAGTCGCTTTGACAGCCACATAGGGAAATACGATAGGAACGATCGGGCCGATTGTTGCTTCGCTGTGACGTCGAGAATCGGACGATCAGGTGTTCAAGTGAAAGGCCCGGCGGCCCGTTCCGGCACTCCTAACGCCGTTCGGCACGCGTGGTCGCAACCAAAACCGTCCAAACCTGCGAGTTTTCAAATAGTGGATTTTCGTAGCACAAAGTTTTGTTTGTTTCAGCAACCAAATTTAATGCTGAGTCTGGTAACAAATGTGACGGCGTGCAAAGAGCAGGATGCTAATGTAGTTCTTTAGAAAAAGCTCATGCGAAGCGTAAATATCCTTCTTACACGTACACTTTGTTGCCTGTCGCCTTTTTACACCAGGCTTTGCAATGTGCGCACGGTTCTGTAGCATGCAGAGTTTGGTTCTAATTTCCCACATTTTATTCTAGTGTGTGGGGCGTCGGGAGAAGAAGAGGGCGGCCGAGCGAGGCGCGAGCGGGGGCCAGCCGGCGAAGAAAGAGGAAGAGCGTGCTGCACGAGGCTGGGGCCGGGCAGGAACGATAGATCTGTTCTGGCTGATCTGGCCCATGGCGAACCCCGGAGAATTCCACCAGCGAGGTTCGGATCAGGACCGGCGGAAGGGGCGACGAACTCTGACCATATCGGCCTACGCAGCACTGGCGTGGGGAGGACGATCCGCAGGCCTGGACACGGGCTCCGACTGTGAGCTCTGAACGACGGGTGACAACTAGGGTCGGCGTGTCCGGACTGCCGGCTCTCGAAGACGGGCAACCGGGATCTACAATAAACCCATTCGCGGCCTTCTCGTTGTGTCGTTTCACTTCCCGGGAAACGGGCGAAGCACAGACCGATCGGGCGGCCACAAGTAGTGAAGACAACTCAAACTGGTGTCCAAATGACGACTCTAGAATATTCTCTAAACACTTGGACCTATCAAGGCTCCCGATGGCCTTAAAAAACCGCATAAAAGAACCAGGGACATGGCACGCAGGTACACGCCACGGGGACTGCTGAAATCGGGGTCGCCGCCGCTCGAAACGGCCCGACGGACAGATTGGCCGCCCCATTAACAGAGACGCCACCGCTTGTGGCGCTGAATGCAGTACTCTCGTGGCGCCGCCTGGCCATTGCCGGCTGCCTATAGAATGGAGAGAAAAAGGAACTTTTTTTTTCTTGAAGCGCGGGTATTTTTTGTTTAGGGACAGCTCCAATTTGGGTTGTGGAAATTTTTTCTGGTGTTTTCATCTAGAACCGTTTCAGGGGTTAATCGACACTCCTCGAGGAGCACGGAACCCCGAGTAAAACCCAGGGCAGGTTTGTCGACGCGTATACGTACGAAGAAGAAGGTGGCGGTGCTGTTTTCGTGCCCGCCGGCCGCCCAGATTCACCAGGGTCGTCCGTGCGTCGGTGTGCCTCACTCTGCTCGTCTGGAAGCCCTGGCAGAAGTCCACCGTCCCTGCGCGAACCTACGTCAGGAAATAAAACGAAAGTGAAAACAAAGACTGCAGTTGTATTTCGATCTAGCGATCGAATCGTCGCTATATGCAGAATTGCGTTTCTTGAGGAACGGGGGCGGACCGTAACTTCGGTCCACAAACGGTGTATTACCACCGTGCCCCAGTCTCAACCTTTCAAGCACGCGATGCAATGTCTTTCGGCGACTACTACGAAATCGACGGCACGTGGTTGCAAGAAGCGGTCTCTCAGTTTTCTTTTACGAATCAGATGTTCCCAGCGCCGCAATGGCCTAAAGAAAAGCTATAAAAAAGTTGCAAAAACGATATGACGATCGTTAATACACGTGGACAACTTCGTGTGGCATTTTCCGGAGAGAGGAGGAGTGGGCGTACCTATAGGTTTTTTTTTGGAAAAGTTGGTGATGCGCTGAAACAGAGCCTCCTATATACTGACAAAGCCTTGCAGAGTCGCCACGAGAAGAAGGCCGCCGAAATGGAAAACGTGGAGCGGCAGACAACGGATGAGAGGAGCGCCGCGTGGGCTGGCACCCCGCTGCGGCGAAGACTTCCTCGCCGCTGCAAAAACTGTGCGCTGACGTCCAGGTTCCCCGAGAAATGGCTCTTTGATGCTCTGTGCTGCCAGATCCTCGCGGTCCGAATCTTGCGACCGGGCACCCTCTGGCTCCATCGTCGAACTGCCAGGCTTTGTGAGTATAGAGGAGGCTATGGTTGAAACGAGAAAACAGCGCAAACTGCGACCTTTTCGAAAGTCACGTGCCAATTATTAGAAGTTAAGAGCCAAAGTCACTGGATCCTGGGAAAGTAGCGCCATGGCCTTACCACCACGCTAGCCGGACACAACAAAATCCCAACATACACGACAAAACCTCTCAAGGGGGATTGGCGCATCCCTGTCGGTTGCCATGGTGATCGCCATTTTGGGCCCTTTCAAAGCTTTGAGAAGAGGTCGTTAAAACCAGTTGCACCGGGATCGCTCTGGAGCATCATCGTACTGAGAGTGCCTCGGCCAAAATGGACATCTTTGGCACTGTGCATGCAATAAACTTATCACTCTTGCTTATTTCCCCTTGCGTGTTTCAAGACAGTAAAATAATTTTTCAATGCGTTCAAGCACTGATGTTGCGTGTGATGGTGGTACGAAGATGTGCGGCATCACATACTGCGGCGTCGGTAGCTTGGGGGCATTGAAAAATAATTTCACTGTCTTCAAACTCGCCGGAAAACAACATCGGAGTAACTCTCGGCGACTGAAAATATGGTGCACGTGATGTTTCAATCACGGCCATCCAAAATTATGGTGGAAGGAAGTGCGGCTAGTGGAAAAGATCAACATAATCTGTACACCAAGAGCCAAGGGACCGGGAATCTTCCATCCGAGCGGTCACACTCTGTCCGAGCAAAAGAGAGTTCGAGCGGCCCATTCGTTTGCTCACATCTCTCTACATTTTCATGTTCGAGAACATCACGCGCACCTATTTTCAGCCATTAAAGGTTACTACATTTAACTCTTACGCGCCCAATACAGACCACATATCTATGTGGTTAAAACGGTTTCTCGCTACCACCGCTAGGGGATTCTGCTCGGCTTCTGGTTGTGCGAAGAGAGCATGTTAAGCCCTCTTCCTGCGTCTGGTCTGGTTGCACGCATTGAGCTTTGCACGCGCCTCCACGGTGACACTAACCTAGGCACCCTAACCTAACCCTCTGTATACACGGCTCTGGCGCTTTGCCTACTTCGGCCAGCTGCGCGCGCGGCGTTATGTGAAGTGCGTCGCCGGCGCTCCTCCTGCTCTTTTGTTGTTGTCGTCGCATCATTGTCGACAACAAATGAACAAGGGAAGTTACTGAAGCATGTTCACATCTTACTGATGTACGGGAAGCGCACGTGTGTCAGTGTGCCCTACTAGCTGTTGCCCTGCTTCAAAAAAAAGGTTGAGCATCTTATTGCCAATGGGAGCCCTAGTCTGCGGTGGCGTCGGCATGATGGTTTACTCAGAGAGTTCGCGGCTTTCGTTGTTTCTCTTTTCACTATAAAAGTTTTGGTTTTTAGTTCGAGCCTGGTCTGTCTGTCTCTTCCTCCGGTCCGTTGTCAGTTTGCGCTGTTTTCTTGTTTCTGGTTCGTACTAAACGCTTTTGGGCAAATTTCTCATCTTCAGCGCTGACACCAGACGCCCGTCGGGATAAACTACATTCCCGCTGCCTAAAGGCGCACATAATACACATACTCCCCATTGAAATAAATCGGGTCGTTGAGCGGCCGAGTTCTCGCCGCAAGATGGCGAGGAGATCTTGCTCCACCGTTTTCTGGGTACGATCGACGCCGATGGTGATCAGGTACCGGTCTTTGAAGGACGCGCGAAGAGCCTGCGAGACAACAAGCTCATGCTGCATCGGCGCTGCGAAAACCGTGCTGCGACAAACTGCCTGTTCACAAAGCCCGCCAAGCGACCGCTTGGCGGTCAGACATTTCCTAGGCTGAGGTGGCGCGAGCTACCTCCCGTCACAAAGGGTACAGCCGTTAGCATCCGTCCATCTATCTCTAGCCTCGGGGCACGAAGCGTGTGATTGGATCCAGAGTGCTCACTCGAACTGCAACACTCGTTTTCGATACGAGCTGAGCCAACAACACCTAGAAGAGAATATTCGTAGCCTGTGCACGAGAAGTTGGACGTCATCAGAGTTAGATCGAACGAAGACGCAGATTGGCCACGAGTGTGACGTCAGCGTTCGGCTGGGCCTCTTGACCAATCAACGCGTCGAAGGACGCTTGGCATCAGGCTCGGGTCCAATTGCGGAGTTGCCGCGACTCGGTTGTATTAACGTTCGACACACACACAAAATAAAAGAAGTTAACAAAATTTGGTTTTTGGCTATCTTTTTTAATATGGCGGCCGTTATGTTGTATTTTGACGTAACTGAGTGGGGAGAAAATTGAAAGACGCTAGAATTCAAAGGGTTCATGCCAATACTGCTACTTCCTTTCTTTGCTGTATTTTTTTAGTGTAGTTGTGCTTAAGCTATTTACTTTAGATTTTCGTCCAACTACGTCCTATTTTAACGTAGCAAACGTCACCCCGAAAACCGTGGTAAACGTTTGGCTTTTTGCGGAACTATACTAATTTCCCCAATTCCTGTGTTGAATTAAGATATGTAGGTGCATCATAGATTAAGTTTATGTTATTTTATCGAGACGTTAGCGTTTCAAAAGCCAAATCTCATCGTTTTCTTCTTTGACAACCAAATCTTCTCAGGATTACATCGGCTATCGCACGAATAATGCGCAAAACCTTGATGTAACAACGAGTATTTATTTATTAATTTATTTAGGTTACCTCGCAGCGCGTAAGAAGGACTTATTGCGATGGAAGGGTGTGAATACATGAGCAAATGTACAAAAGCACAGGGCACGATGACATGAGAGCGCAAAACAAATTTGTAGTAGTTACATGGTACTCAATTGAACAGTGGCATGAGCATGAGAACACAAAAAGTCTTCATTTAAGATATTATTAACGAACAAAGTTGTAGGTGATGTGATATTGAATGTGTCTTTTGGTAGAGAGTTCCAGTCTGGCCTTTGTAGATGGAAAGAAAGAGATTTTAAATGCACCCGTTCTAGTACTCGCTCACTTTTTGAGTGATCTCTCCTTTCTGATGTGAAGCGGGGAGGAAGAATGTAGTTAGCTTTATTTACGCCTAGGTAATTATGAATGATGCTATGACACAATTTTAATAGCACAGACCTCATTCTGTGGGCTATTGAGATTAAATTCAGCTCTTTTTTGATCTGGCTAACACTCGATCAAAAGTTGTAATTACTTGATATAAACCTAGCTGCTCAGTTTTGTACATTCTCCAGTTGGTTCACAAAATATACCTGGCTGGGGTACCAGAAAACACTTGCGTACTCTGAGATAGGTCTAATATACGTAACATATAATGCACTTTTTAATGTTCATAGGACAGATTTCTGAAATTTCTTTTAGTAAAGTTAAGCATCCGAGTCGCTTTTGCGGTTATGGAGTCCACGTGTTTTGTCCAGGTAACGTTTTCTGAAAAATGTACGCCAAGGTATTATTTTACATCTGATACTGTCTCCAAAGAACTTGCGCTGATGTCATATGTAAATAGGACAGGCTTGCGCTTGGGCGTAAAACGTACGCGATAACATTTATCTATATATAAAATATACTTCATGCCCCATGTGTCGCACCATGGCTGAGATACGGCGGATGTCATCTTGTAATGCCCAAGAGTCGGCCATTTTTTGAACTTCAGAATACCGTCCCCAGTCATCCGCACAGAGCCTTTTTTGGTTTTAGTGAGTGGGTGGGTACATCGAGCCGAATTCACGCTGAACACTCATGGGCGGAGTGAAATATTAAGTGAATTGTCTCAACGTAGAGTGGAGAAGAGTGTGTTTCTTTGCGATGTACTATTCAAAAGGCAGCGTTTTGAATGTATGCCGGCTCTCAACTAAGTCGTAGACTTTCCGGTTCTAACCGAAAAATCGCCGATAAACGTCTGTCGGTGTCAGAACCACAAAATTGGTTAAAACCGAAAAAAAAACTTTTGATGAACATCCGTGTGTGTCAAAAATACAATAGCGATCGAGATCTATATAAACACCCAGAAACGTCCGTTTGTGTCAGAAATACCAAATCGGTTTAAACCGTAAAGTACTTATTTCTGCTTCAGCTATGACTGTTTTTGTCGAAACAGTCCCAATTGAGACTCGTCTCAGTTGTTAGTCGTTTTTTTTTTATTGATAATTACCATTTGTGGTTCCGGTCAGAAACAAATAAGAAAAAATACGATATTTTAAAAAAAAGAAGAAAAAAAAAAACACCGGTTACCTATAGTCCTATAAATAACCGCCGGAAAATCTAAGTCCTAAATATAAGCGCCGATAAGCACTGATTCTTTTTGTCTCAGGCTGCAAATTGACACCGATAAACACCGATTTAGTTGTCCGACACCGTATGATTGACACTGAAAAACATCAAGTTCGCGAAAAAAAAAAACACATCGAATTTGAAGAAAAAAAAAAGAATACGCCCGGAAAACACGAAACTTTAGTTATAGTAAGTTATATAGGTATTCTGTCCAGCACCGTCTGACAGCCATTTTGTCTATGTCTGTCTGTCTGTCTGCGGTGGTCGATATATGGTATACAGTACGCTTAGCGAAATAGAGCTGTGAAAATGAACGAGGCTTGATACCACTAGGAGGATTCAAAAAAGGGTTATATACAAGTCACTGGAGTGTTTCTATAGAGTCATGTGCGTGTCACTTTAACATCTCAGCTCTACCACCTATATCCGCCGCACGCAAGTCTGTCCGGTTGCTATCCCGGCATTTTAAAAGGCCAGAATAAACCGATCTCACTAAGCGTTTCGCGCCCTCGTGACGTCGCCAAAATACGTAACGCCAGACATGCATGATTCTGCCACCGACCAACAAAACCAAAGTCTGTTTCGACGTCTTCACAGCGAAATCGAGCGAAGACGCAAATTAGACACGACGCATTGATTGGACCCGAGGCACAGCCGAGCGCTGACGTCAGCGCTCGGCTCGGCTCGTCCAATCAACGCGTCACAGGACCCATCGGCATCCGACCGGTATGACGTTCCATGGAGGAAGTTTGCAGGCCTTAATCATTCTCTGACGTCACGCCGCTGTGGTGGCGCTGCTGTCGGTACTGCGCATGCGCAGGTGCTTCCTCTCACGCGATAACGGTTTCTGCGCACGCGCGGGCTTATTTGCAAACAGCGTGTTACTGAAAACGAGCAGAGAGGAAATGCTCTCCCTCTTCTCACCCCGGCGCGTCGTCTGCTCCGTGGACTGCATGCAGTACCGAACGCCCGGTTGGCGTGCAAACACGGTTGAAAACTGCGTCGTGTCTGCAGTGTTAGCCGCAAATGCGCCGGTCTAAATATGCATGTTAATGTACAATGTTATATCCAATAAAGAGACTAACCGGGGCACAATCCTACTGTCACCTGCCGCGCAAATAATAAAAAAAGAAAGAAAAAGTGGGTACAACCCTGTAGACCGCGTGATTGGTCCGTGATAGCTCCAGAAAATTGAATGCGGTCGCAGTAGCTTTTTGCAAGATGTGCAAACTTACTTAGGCCTTTACCAAGGATGTGCGGGAAATCTAGATAAAAAAATAAAGAAAAACGTGCTGACCAAGTATGAAACAAAGCGACTATTGAATGCGCGATTGACTTCAATGCACCGCCGAAAACCTAAAAACGCAGATGCGACTGCAGCGGAATTTGTGCAAAGTTGTTTATTTTAATTCAGAAAAATTAGAGTAGAGCAGATAACCTCGACGTGATGGCGCTTCCTTGGATAACAAAATTCTATTGCATATGGCTGGGAACACGTAAAGAAACCTCTCTGGGTTTTAGTGTCTCTGACCCCGGGGGAAAAAAAGACATTTGCATAATGGTGTACATTGCTATTGAAAAAAAACCGAACAAAGGTAAGCTACCCGATTGTTTACTGAAATAAGGAGGCATAACAAAGACAGGCTGCCGATCCGCGATCAAGCCTACTACAATAGAGATCAGTAGTGACGGTGTTTGATAATGGTGATAATGATAATAATGATTGCAACGACGGCGGCACTGCACTACTGCTCTTGTTCCGGTTGTTCTGGCGGGCTGGACGGAGGATAGATGTCAAAGGCTAATACTCTTTAAATCGGGTGGCAGCTTGCGCCACCTAGCCTGATGATGATGATGACGATGATGATGATGATGATGATAGTGATTGTGCTGCGCTCACCGTAATGATGCCCAATACATTATGGACACTTCTGGGCAACAAATCCAGCCCGGACAGATGGAGTCCGTCAACGCCGCACTCTTGTCCAGCCAGACCTTCGCGTCCTTAGCCAAGCGCTGGGCACTCCAGCCGGTCTGCAGCATGGCCTCCACGTCCACGGAGAGCAGAAGACGGACGTCGGGCGCGGTCTCGCGCACGTGCAGGAACTTCCGAAAGGCGTCTGCAGGCACATTTCGGAATAGGAGCCAAATTGACGAAGATGTACCGCTCATGAAAGGCACGGAAACAGAGCATATCTCTCGGAGAACATATGGACGTCTCTCAGTTCTATACTTCGTACAGTGTCAAAGCGCACCAACCTGGTGGTGTTCGTGGTGTCTCCGTAACGTGTTTTATCATCGCTGAACCATGTCTCGTACACTACAGGGAAGGCCAAGTGAATTTGCGCTTTTGACACTGCTTGTTTGGTACCATCAGCTCTATCGGTGGGACACGTGTCCTACCGATGCATTATACCAAGTAGCACCCAATGTCGTGCGAACGTTTCCTGGGTGTTCTGAATGTTGAAGGAACGTTAAAACACCATTCGGAACGTTCTAGAAACGTTCGTATGCGAACATTTCCTACAAGGTAAGCTGCTCAACATTCTAGGAACGTTCGTTGGCGAACATTCGTATGCACAATGTTCTCGGAACATTCGCCTTCGAACATTCATACGCGCAACGTTCTTTGAATGTTCGCTTGCAAACATTCCTATACTTCGTTTCAGCTTGGGTCCAGACGCAGGCGATGCACATACGCGAGCTCCGAGGCTTTCAGCGTCCCTGCCAAGCACGCGCGCTCGTGCAATGCAAGCACTGTTCAGGGCCACACGCTCGTGCTCGTAGCATCGGCTGCGTCTGGACCCAAGCTGAAACGAAGTATAGAATTTTCTCTTGCAAACATTCCTAGAATTTTGCGGGTGAAGCCAACTTTACGGAGCTCTCACGCAGCCTGTGGTTCGAAACACCATCCGCTATCTTTGTGCCAAAAATATGCAAAATAAGTGGAGTTTTTGGAAACTTAGCATAAGGGATCAGTTTTACCTTGTATGAGTCTACCGAGGAATGCGATATAAGGTGCAGGAGAAAAGCAATGGTTTTCAAAACTTGATAATGAACTTGGCACTCACTGCGTATGCAGATGTGCAGTTTTGAATAGACCAAATTTTTATCATATGGGGTTCAAAACTTTGAAAACGGCTATATCCTGCAGTTGAATGTGGGATGCCATGTGTATCTGTTCTTAAGCTCGGAGTGAGTAATCGGTTTTGTATGCAGCATCTTTCGAATGAAAGAACTTGACAAGTGTCAGATAGGAGTAAATTGTCGTTAGTACATGCTCAGGCTAGTGCGCCAGGAAAGCGGGAATCTTGTTCCTGCGCCGTGTAAAATATATTTTGATTAAAAAATATTGATCTCCCTGTGAGGAGCTTTACCACATGGCTCATTGGTGCTGCGGCGAGATGTTTCGGTGGCGCCCTCGTTTGGTTACCTTTCGTGACGTCATTACCTTGTGAACAACAAGTTCGATGGTGTTTTTGTGGAACCCTGGAATCATAGCGCTCTCCATCTAAATCGATTGAAGTTTTGACATTCCTCTTACTTCCGTCAATGATACATCCTTTGCTGACGTCATAGTCTGCATTCGGCCAATTGTGGTTTTTCTTCTTTTCTTCAGAATAGATACCTGGAACTACCATAAGCATTATTCCATGAATGTTGATTTACTGTTCTGAGAATGTTTTGCAAACATTAGTCTGCTTTCGAAATATTCTTAAGAATGTTGTGAATGTTTATTCAATGTTCTTTCAACGTTCTGCGAACATTTCGTGGAGTATGTTCCCCAGATGTGATGGATAAGTCTCTATGCTACGTTCTAAGAACGTTTGAGAACGTTCCCAGATACATTCGCAAACGTTCCGAGAACGTTGCAAATGTTCTTGCTAATGTTCTTGGTATGTTCTTAGAATGTTTCTGTGCTACCTGGGTAGGTGCGCCCTCACTTATGGTCCCCCGTTTTCCACCTGATGACGACGTACAATGGTCTTAATAATGTCGTAAGCCGCAATTCTGGCGGTATCGCATCATCGGAAGAGGATACGTCTGACGCGTGTTTTGTTCACTCTTGTACAGGCTACTAAAAACAAGTAATCGATGACAATTTTAATCACTCTTGGTTAGAAAAAGTATTCAATTAGATTGCTGAATTACTTGACAGAAAAAACAAACAATTGGCCGTTACTTAAGAAATAATAGCTATTTCTCCGATTACCTGACAGTTTCAAAACGACCGATTTTTCGCCCGGTTTGAAAAATCTACCGATTTACAGTCCACCGAAATCTACCGATTTCGGTGGACTGTGCTCCTGTTAGGAGACACGGTTTGGGCATTCCTCGGCAGGGAACTTGTAGAAACAAAGCATTAGAAAGGGGAGAAATGTAGTGACGGTCACGAGCAATCTTAGTACTTCTAAAAGTAATGAAATTGCTCTTGCGATTACTTAATATGAATGCGATCGAATGATTACAAAATTACACCAAAAATAATCGATTACAAGTAATTTGAACAAAATGTTCAGTTGGGCTAGTTGGTTCTTGACTGGATAGTAGCGCCGAAGGACAGGGACAAAGCGGGGAAGTGAAGATTTGATTACTTGTAATAGAGTCCCGTGCAAGTATGTTCTGCTGTAGAGAAAACTTTTCTTCTCAGTGTCGTTTCAAATGTTAAATGCGAAAGCATTTCTTTGGAGTGCACCAAACCATAAAATCGTGTTCCTCTGCCCGTCGCGGCTTCACAGTTCAATTTACCCCAAAGACCTGAATTGGCGTGCAATTATACCCCAACTCAATCTCCCCGCTAATTCTAGCGGGAAGCGTTTCCACGCTAGCGGGACAATTTGAATTGGTGTCTAGTTTTACACAAATGCAATTTGCTCGTTGCGTTTAGCGGGAAAGCCTCAATTGGTGTACAATCACAGTACACCAATTCAGTTTAGGAAGAACTGACCCTTTCCGAAACTCATGTACGGATCATCAGAAGGTCGGAACCACTGCACGTTTGCGGAACAACTGACACCGTGGAACGTGCAAGTCATTCCACAAGACAGCGAACGTCGGAGCGCGGCCAACGCCGACGAGTCAATCAGAACTGCGTCGAAAGTGCAACGTCACTGCTCTCATCTCTTTTTTCTGTGGAGCCTTAGTTGTCCCATTACGCGAAAAAGCGGCGGCGTGTATAGTGCCCGAAAGATGGCCACACCAATACGTCATCAAGCACGCGCCTCAGACATAAAATACAAAGAAAAGCAGAGCAACGCAGATGCTGCGTCACGGACGCCGTCGTGAAGCCGGCGGGGTTCGCCGCGCCTGCGCACTGGCGGAGCGTGATGTCACCGCCGGATCGCCGTGTGCGAGAGAAGACGTGGTGCGCTGCTTGTATAAATGCGCTGCGTGTAGCAATGCTTTCGAATTCCTACACGTAAGCACAATCTTAAATGTCTCTACCGACTTTTTTGCCTTCTAATCCAACCGCACGCATAAAGTGTGCCGTGACGATTGCGGTTTTTGTCCGCCATTGTGCAGAGATTGTACAGCTGCAGCCAACAGAGGGTATACTCTTTCGAAAGGGGTCTTCACGAAAATGGCGCCTCGCTGAGGCAGACCGAAAGCGCCGAGCTCGACCAAATCTCCTGCTTCCACGGACCTTCGTCAGAGTCGGAGACGCCAACTCAGCCATTGGTCCCGAGCCCGACGCCGAGCGTCTTTCGACGCGTTGATTGGACGCGAGGCCCAGTCGAATGGTGACGCAGCGCTCGGGTCCAATTGCTGTCTTCCCTCGATTTGACTGTGGCGATGATACCTATATTCTTGTGCACGCGGGCTTTGATTATTTTATAGCCGGTGTTGGCTCAACTGTTGTCTGAAAACATTATTTTTTTTGGTTCTTAAGACCTGTTCACATATACACCGTAGCGTTGACTAAGTGCTAATTTCACGCCAAATAATCACTCTATCTACGCGCTGATGTTTATGCGACCCCGCCTCTTCTTGCTTACACATACAATGAAGCACCAACGCATGAGTCAGCCGCTCGCGCTGATTTACCTCGGCGCTGAACTTCATGCGTGTACCGGCCTTACAAATAGAATGGCGGCGGGTATCGAGCTTTCTTTCTCTTCGTAATCATCCGAAGATGGCGGCAGAGAGTCGTACTCGGGTCGTAGGAGTAGAGGACGTCTTTGTGGCGACGGTTCTCGGCGCTTGGGTGGTTGGGCACGCTGGCGTAGATGAAGTGGGTGCACACTCCGTAGGGGTAGACGCCTTCCCTGTAACTCGACGTGAACCGGCACAGGAGCTTGGCGTCCGTGGCTGCGAAAAGAATCGTTTGCGTCCACGGGATCGTCCACTTAAAGGCAATGATACTAGAACACAAGAAAGTAGGAACAGCGCGCAAAAAGACGAGGACAACGAGAGTAGAACACAGGACGAGCAGTAACTATCAACTGAATTTTTATTTAAAAAAAAAATGAAAGCCGTTTACAACTCTCTGTAACGCCGAATTAGAGGCGCAGCTCTTAAGGAGGAAGGGGAAGGGACGGAGGGGGGTCACGTGACCTCGGGGGGGGGGGGTTACGTGGCTTGGGGTCACGTGACCTAGAGGGGGGGTGGGCGGAGAAAATTTTCCGCTAAATTTAGCGGGAAAATTTTCAGCTAGATTTAGCAGGAAAAATTTTCCGCTAGATTTAGCAGGGAAAAATTTTCCGCTAGATTTAGCGGGAAACTTTTCAGCTAAATTTAGCAGGGAAAGTTTTCCGCTAGATTTAGCGGGAAATTTTCCGCTAGATTTAGCGGGAAAAATTTTCCGCTAAATATAGCGGAGGAAAATTTTCCGCTAAATTTAGCGGGGAAAATTTTCCGCTAGATTTAGCGGGCAAAATTACCACATCATGCACCGCGCGGTTACGCCGACGGCGACGGCGACGCCGCTCAAGCCGGGAACGGGCGCCTAAGTGCTGCGCTCTAAATTTGAAAGCCGTTTACAACTCCCTGTAACGCCAAATTAGAGCGCAGCTCTTGAGAAGGAGGATGGAAGGGTACTGAGGAGAGTTATACCCCTCCTCCTCCTCGTCATCCTACCTGCTACTCCGAAAAGGGGTCACATGGCCCCCGTGAGGTCACGTGACCCCGCTGAGGTCGACCTCGGGGGGGGTCACGTGAACCCCCTCAGGTCATGTGACCCCCAGGACCCCTATGAGGGGTGCTGAGGATGACGTCGACGTGACCATGGTCACGTCGACGAAGCTTCGTTGTCTTGTTAGTGGTGATATTGGTATAAAACCACAGAGGGATGTCATCCAGTGTTGTGAGTCACGGGAGGCCCTCCGTAGAGGTGGGAATGAAGAGTTGCTACCGCCGTTGCTTTTGAATATTCTTGCTTGTTCGCGCTGGTTCACCAGCTCCGTGATCGTATTGATCTGAGCGCGCTCTTACAGCTCCTCAACACCTGAGACCACCATCCCTCAGGGCCAATGCGTGGTCTACACGGACGTGGCAGTTCTGCCGCGGGGAGGACGGGTCCCCTTCGTGAGCCTGTCATACCCCGAGGATGCAAGTTACCTGCAACTACAAGGCAGAAACACGCGACTCAATGCTGCTAGAGCTACAAGCCATACATGACGCGATCAAACCTGTCCTCGGTATGCCCTATATCAAGGAAAGCCACGTTTACACCGACTCCCTAAATGCAATTAAGCATCTGAACCAAGTTACCGAGACGCTACAAGGATGTCAGCGGATACTTACTACCAGGGTTGTAAAAGTTACTTTAAAAATGTACCTAAGATACGGTTACAGTTACTCATACGAAAAGGTACCTACGTACGTACCTAGGTACTCGCTTAAAAATGTACCTAGCTGCAGGTACAGTTACTTCAAGATACTTTCTTTATTTAAACATTTTAGTGAAAAACCCGAGACTGAGGTAATGACAGACGACGACAAGGAAGAGAAGGAGAACGTCTCAAACACAGCTAAACCTTTATTAAGGAAAGAACCCTTTATATAGGTCGAAAAAAGAAAGAAGGAAAGGGAACCCTTCTTCACATCACCTCTCTCCACAAAAGATACGACACCACCTCTTTCCACAAAAGACACGACACCGGACCTCTAACAATGGGGTCAAACCAACAAAAGAACTGACAGCACCAATGATGACACATCATAAAAAAAAAAAAAAAAAAAAGTTTAGCGTTTGGCGTTTAGCACAGATAACAGTTTGAAACGGTTAACTCCGTTCGCTTCCGCCCAGAAAGGTTGTTTAAAAAACCACAGGGAAAAGTTTGTTACATGTATTTCAGGTATAGCCTCCAAGATCCCTTTTGATTGTGGTTTGTGCTATATAGGTCAAACGAAGCGTTGTATTAATGATAGACTAGGTGAACATAAACGTTGTGTAAAAAACAAGGATCCATATGCCGTGGTATCCAAGCATTTTCAGGAGTAGGAATTGCGTGCCTTTATGGAACTCTACAACCACAACTGTGACAGAAAAAAAAACGACCACAAACGCCTGCTGAAAGAGTCAATCGCAATAACGAACAGTGTTGGGAAGTACTTTAAGTACATTGTACTTAAAGCACTACTTCAAGCAGGTTTAGGAAACTTGTACTTTACTTGTAGTACATTCTCTGAGTATGTACTTGTACTTTACTTGTAGTACATTCTCTGAGTATGTACTTGTACTTTACTTAAACTATTTTTTTTTCTGGTACTTTCCGAGGAAAGTAAATTTTTTCGACCTCAAAGTACATTCCGCAAATTTGGATTTGTTAAATTTGTATCACGAAATGATGTTTTGTCAACTCCGAAGAAATACTGGGAGGGATATTCTACTCTCGCCAGAAACGTGAGCAGATGGCACATCGCTCCGCTTGTTCTGGGGGCGGCTTTCCAGTAGCTTTTTGAACTCTTGCCACTTCTCGGTCGGTCAGCGAAGGCGAGGAGGTTTAAAATACAATGATAGCAAAATTAATCATAATCTAGCACCTGAAACTGTGGCGCGGAATAATTAAACTTTCAAGTCGAAGAAAAAGACAACAGAGGAGAACGTCACAATGTTTTCGGACATTCTCTTTTGTCTTTTTCTTTGAACTTGAAAAGTTCACTTAGTTTTAACTTATGATTATGATTTTAACATATTATGATTAATTATCACCAGCTCGATTTCACACTCACTGTTTTTTTAATTAAAGAGGACACTCCACTATGAGAGGAATTGCTTTCGGAAGCTACGGGGCTGACGTCATGTTCTCTCCTAGTACATTTAACCCCATTGGGCGCAACAATCTAGTGCAAGCGGTGCCAAATTCAGAAAGGGACTTCTGAGTTAGGCTCCATTCTAAAATAACTACTTTATAACCACTTGACTTCATGAAATATTCGCCGCTGCTTTTTGGAAAATAGGTTATGCACCCCTGATTACCACTGGGCAATGCATACCAGTTAAAAATCACTGTATAGGGGAATTAAAGGACACCATGAAAAATTGTGTTAAAATACTTGTACTTTACTTTGAAAGTACATTCAATTTATAGTACTTTACTTCAAGTACATTGCACCCAGTGTACTTACTACTTTACTTAAAGTACATCACGTCTCATTTACTTTGTACTTTACTTGAAGTACCTTTTGGACGTACTTTACCCAACACTGATAACGAAGCATGGGAATGCAGTGAACAAGCCTTCTTTGTCTTTAGATGCGGAATGGAAGCGATTTCTAATTCTTTAATATTTTTGCTAACATTGTTCTTTAGTTTTATAGCTGACTTTTTTTAGTGAAAGGTCCAATGCAATCTGTAATTTTCCCAGCGTTTTTTTAATGATGTGTCATTTTCGGTGCCGTCAGTTCTTATGTTGGTTTGACCCCATTGTTAGAGGTCCGGTGTCGTGTATTTTGTGGAGAGAGGTGGTGTGAAGAAGGGTTCCCTTTCCTTCCTTCTTTTTTCAACCCTATATAAAGGGTTCTTTCTCTCAATAAAGGTTTAGCTGTGTTTGAGACGTTCTCCTTCTCTTCTCTTGTCGTCGTCTGTCATTACCTCAGTCTCGGGTTTTTCACTAAAATGTTTAATATACACCAGCTCACTTGCGCCCTTACGTTCTGTTCTTTATTTATTTTCCCAAAGTTCGTCAGAATATATTGGAAGTAAAGCTTTTTATATTAAGGATACACACAAAAAGAGTTGAATAAATATTCTTTATTGCTGCCAATGCGATGTTTACATCGAAGTGGAGTCCTCACGTGCCTTATCCCACGCTCCAATTGGTTCACCGAGACCACAGCTTCCACTGTTTACAATGTCATGCCGAAACCATTGAAACTCGCTTGTTGACGTTCACGCCCTCAGAGCCGGTGCTGACGTCGACGGGCCAAAAGACCGGCCGCTTGAAGAAACGCATGACTCGAGTGCATATGCACCTAGCCTTCGCGACAACAAGCAAAAAAGTTCAAGTTTCCTCGTTTTTTTTTTTTGTTAGTTGAAAGAAAAAGAAGCTTTTTTTTCTTTCGGAACTTTTTTAGTTTTGATAACTGCAAAATTTGAGTCCTATTTATTGAGTGGAAACTGTATTATATACGCGATGTTACATTTCTTTACGATTGTAATTATTTATTTTAAATTATATTTTACATTGTATTTATGGCAGAGACAGAGCCGCCACCAGGAGAAGATACAGGCAACAGAAACTGCGCACATCTTTCAAGTTATCTCCTTCCTTGTCAGAGGAGCTTCAAACACGCAATGAAGTCGATTTTGGTTGGAGATGAAGGAAGCAGTTCGCTATTTTTCCTAAACGGAGTTCCGAAGCGGTTCGATAAATTGGTGTTGCTAGAACGGCATCGCTGCATCGCTAAACAACCGTTCGCTCAAAGGAACACCGCCATTCGCTAAAGTGCCGTTCGATGAAACATCATGGGCGGGGCTTCGTTCGCTAAAACGTCGTTCAATCAAGTCAGTGCCTCCCAGGTCGTACCCAACCCAACGTTAGCCACGGCACATGGTAGCGTGTTAATACTTCAAGATTTATAGTTTCTACCAATTTGACAAAGTTAATAAAAAAAGTTTCCGTAAAAAGTAGCTTCACTTAGTTACAAGTTACAGGAAAATGTACCTAAGATACAGATGCAAATACCGAGAAATGAAAGTACCTAGGTTTGTACCTCAGGTACAACCAAAGTATCTAGATACCGATTTTCAGTTACTTGTACCTAGGTACTTTACAACCCTGCTCACTACACAAGACGTCAACCACCAAAAACAAAGTCCACTGGGTGCAGGGGGCACAACCAAGACCACTCCAAACTCTTGGCTCACCATTATGTCCACCACACACAGCCCTCACTTGACCTCCCACCCGCTCCCCTCCCTTCTGATCCCTGGTCTGACCTCATAGAGCCCACAGATCGCTCTCCCTACGGGACACACGCGCTTTAATTCCCCCGTGTGTCTGCTCCCTTCTCCGTAGCCTTTCCCAGGTGGAGGAAGTCTCTCCCGTCACTTGGTTCTGACTCCTGAGGACCCTCCGACCCAGGAATGTGCCGTGAGTGTCCGGCCCCTGTGGCTACGGCAGATGCTCGTCATCTGCTTCGGCTCTGCTTCGTGACTTGGGGACCAAGACAACCAGTGAGCAGATACTCAGCGAGGCCGGGCTAAGGGTCATCCACACGATAACTACACCCGAAGGGGTGAACGACGACAAGTTCTACAAGTCGTTCCTGCATGCAGTTCTTGCTCCGACGTTGGACTCCACTAATTTCTTTGAGGCCTCCCCTTATTATGCCGTGTGGCACATCGTATACGAATAAATAAATAAAAATAACCGTTTAATTGTCCGCCCATATTATGCTCCGTGTAACTTACCAGGTGAAAGTTCAGCCGGGGCGTATTCTGAAACGAACAAATGAATTTCTTATTGTGATGCGAAAGACGCAGAGTTGTCCTCAACATGATATATGAAACGCTGCAGACCTGTGGCGGTGCTTTGGCAGACCCCGAATTCACAGCATCATCCACATCGAGGCCCCAATAGACACCTTTCAAATCCTATGCAGAGCGCAAGTTCGTCTGCTTCTTGCACAGGGTTTGCGATGATGTCAGAAAGCCAAGTTCTAATTTGATGACTAAAAAAAACAAAAATAGTGGGTAGACCTCAAGGCATCTGGCATTGAGGTCTACCCCTATCCTTCAATCAAAGCCAATCAGAACTCGGCGTCGCCCTGACGTCACCGCCACTCCCGGGCAAGAAGCAGACAACTTACTCTCCACATAGAGGGACCAAAGTGTAAGCTGAATTTTTCTAGTTAGCTAAAATGCCTATTTGCTTTTTTCGCGTTCTGATTTGCTCGCCATAATACTTTACCTTTGGTTTTTACTTTTTTTTTTCACGTTCTGACTGACTTGCAACAGTATATTATGTAACTGACGAACGAAGAAGAAAGCTTAATAATCCGATTTGCTCAGAAAGAAAAATGTAATTTGCTCGTTTTCAGCCTGATATAAATCTTCTTTGCTGGACGATTTTCTAATAAATACAAAACAACTGGTTTGATTTAAATCACCTTGATGTTTATTATCCACCCTGCATCGTACCCATGGGCCAGTTTGCCTAAAGGAAAGACTGGCCCATTTATTTGCCTCCGCTGACCAGGGGGACTCTGCCAGGTTTGCCTAGTTTGATACGTTAAACACTGCATTTGGCCATTCTGGACTCATAGCCCCGTGGCAGTTTTGAAACAAATTTCAGGAGTTTTCTGAGTTTTGGCACTCTAGAAACATTATGTGGCTCAATCGTAAATATTCCAGACCCGTAACCCGGGAAAAACCGGGCTTTTGCAAATACATTCATTTGGCACAAATAGTCAGCGAAGTACACCGAACGAGCGGTTGATCCCTATGTGCCGAGGTCGCAACTTTCCTTGTGCTCGGCATTTCCTGAAGCCCAGATAAAGCGTGGCCGCGAGGCTCAACACTGATTGGTTGACGGGCGGGAGAGGAGGAGAGAGGCGTTCGACGCTGATTGGTTAACGGGGAGGTCATGTGACCGGGGAGGTAGGCGAGGGGAGCTCGACCATCTGTGCGCACTGAGGGAGAGGAGCTCGCGAGTATGGAATGCTTGGGAAGAACTCCACGTTCATCAGCCTGATTAGCGGTACTATTGCTTAATTCTATGGAACAACTATCAAGTGTACACATAGTATACGCGTTTAACTGTCCGATGAAGAGCGCCGTGAACGTAGGCATACTGGCGTCTGGAAACTCAGAGCATCGCTAAACGTTTGTGAATCTAGAGCGTTTCACATATACGCAACACAATTGCCTAGCCATTTGCCGTGCATTTTTGTTGTTGTTTTGTTGCTGTCCGGACACAGTGATTTTCGTGCTCTAAAGAAGCCGTGAACCTCGAATCAGGGACCATTTCGTCACAAGTTGCGATGTTAACAAGAATAAATGAATCAGTTCAGTCGGAAATTTCGAGGTTTCTTACGCGAGCGAGAGTTTTCTTCGAATGCTCGCTTGATGTCATAAATTCTTTCCTCGTCTGAAAAAAAAAAAAAAAAAAGGTAGGTCAAACGAAGCTTGGATTATTGTTCGAACGCAAGTCTCCGTGAATGCGAGGGAATGGACTACATATCATCCACTCACCTTTCACTGCCGTGGGAATGCCTTTATCGTGAGGCTTGTACCGGACTGGGGTGCAGAAAAATTCAGGTGTTGCATATAGTTACTACTGTAATCGCTTTCTATTTGTCCCTTCCGTATATCACACACTTATGAGTGCCATCCAAGGATCTAATGTTACCGTTGCAAGTACTTGGTTTAACACCATATTAATTTCCGTATTTCAAGCCCAATGTGGGCAGTTAATTACATGTTGTGGGACTCTAGGAGAAACCTGCAAGCACACTTGGGACAGCTAGAATTCTGATTGTTCCCTTTTATATGCGGGCCAGTTTTCCCTCTTCTATGGACAGGACACTTATCCCTAAAAGAGGGACAAGAAACTCGTAGAATATAGTTGGTGGCAGTGCAATGGTGTATTGGTGCGCAATGGCATAGTGCAAAGGTGCACAATGGCACAGTGGCGTCAAGAGCAGAGGACGGGGTTAGCCTAGCTGTAAATGCTTACAAAACTGAGTGTGACTGTCCGAGGGGCACACATCTTCATCTCTACAGAAAGCACGAGACACCACCCGTTCCTCCTGGCACAAGAACCTCGTAGGTCGTAGTGGTGGCTGTGGTGGTATAGTAGTGTACATTGCCAAGGGAAGAGGTCAATGGTGTTCAGCTGTCATTGCTGACTGTCGGAAAAGCGGCAGTACTTGAAACATATTTTTTCTCCACACAGAAAATACATAACTTGTTCCTCCTCGGCCAATAACCTTTTAGGTGGTAATAGTGGTATAGTTAGGGTTTCGTGTTTTCGGTAAATACCAATAAACCCCAAAAATTAAACCCCGAGCCGGTTTTATCAAAGTCGGGAAAAGCCGACTTTGATAAAGCAAAAAAAAAAAAGCTTTTATCTACAGCTTTATTTTGCGTTGACACAGAAAGCTGTCCGTACTGAACTGCGCTCGAGGCTGCTTGTTTCTTCGGAACCACGTACCTTGTCGTGTTTCCTTCTCGTATGTGTATGGGGGACGTTTTGCAAGTATTCGCGTCACGGACGTTTCCTAGACGCGGAATCCCATGTCCGTGTCCTATTTTTTTTTAACCTGAGCCCCGATAAGCTCCAATTTGTACCAACAAATTGATACAGAAAATCACTGATTTTTTGGAAACTAGTAAACACTCCAAAAACACCCAGAAGTCGAAGAAAAATAAACCCAGAAAACACAGAACCCTATAGGGGTTCCGTGTCGTCAAAAGCAAAGGACGATGATGACTTAGCTGTCCACGCTGACAATGAGAAAATGACTGTTTTGGGGACGCAGTTCTTTGTCCCACAAAAAAGACGATATACTACTTGTTACTTTTGGGACTAAGAACCTTGTAGAGCGCGGTAGTGGTGGCATAAAGGTGTATATCGTCAGGGGCAGTGGCGATGATGGCCAGTGGTCATTGCTGACAATGAAAAAAGTGACTCTCATAGGTACACCGTTTTTGTACCTGCAATAAAGATGAAACACCATTGAATTCTCATGGGACAAGGACCTTGTAGGTGGTGGTAGTGATATTATCGTGTACGATATGTCGTCCACCGCACAGGTCGAGGATGACCTATGGCTGTCATTGCTGACGAAAAATTGGGTTGTGTGTATGTTTATACAGCCCTAGAACTTCGTCCGCCTTAACGGGCAACTTGTCTCTCAGCTGTAGATGAGCCATTTAGCCACTGCAGTACAACCGCTAGCCTGGGGTCTTTAACGTGCATCACGCGGTAGTGATATCGCCGCACGCCGGTACGATGCTCATCCAGATCGAAACGGACAGGGGTGGGGATTGAGCCCAGGATTCCTGGGTTCCGCAGCGCGAGCTTTCGCTCCGACGTGCTCCGAGCTATTGTGCGCTAGCCCACTCGACCACCGATCCCCCATGTCATTGCTGACAATGAAGAAAGTGACTATCATGGGGATACAGTTTCTCATTTCTACAAGAGAGACGACCGGACACCGCTTGTATTCTGCTGGAACACGATGTCTTCTCGGTGGTGTTGAAAGTTGTGTATGGCGTCAAGAGCGGAAGACAGGGCTAGTTCAGACTTTTCAATGCTTACAAATGTGAACGTCGTTTGAGGCGATTCGTTCTTGTATGAATAAGGCTGATTGTATCTACAAGAGGGGCAAGTCCCTTCGGTTTTAAAAGAGGCTGAGGGCCGCCACTGACCCTCACGGGTTACAAATGATTTTGAAAGCGATAGTATTACCTAAATGCAAACTGTCAATGTTATTTGTTTGCTGAATTATTGTATCTATAACTATAAGTATAACACATTCTGTTTACTCCAGAAACTCGTAATGAAACTCGTTCAAATGGCGAGGAGTAACGAGAATCAGGCTTTCGTTCCTGTCGTGAAGAGCGTGCACAACCCTGGATTCAGGAGGGATTGATTTCGCGTCATCCAATTGCTATCGCTTCCGACAATACTTTTTCCCGCTTCCACCCCGGCGGCCCCAAAAGCACATGGTTTGGCCACTTCGGTGGTCGCGTGACTGATGGATCGCTTTGTACGTTCAGCAATGGAAACCTTACCGTTTTGCTGCGTAAGTCCGGCAAAAGAAAACAGTACTCCCGAGCCGAGTGCCGTGACGCAGACCACTCCCAGCAGGAGCCCATGCTGTCTCTTCTTGGTAGGGAACCAGCGCTGCCAGCCTACGGGCTCCACAGATTCCCTGCGCACGAGCGACCCACACGGTCCCTCAGGCGGTGGAAAGCATTCTGAACATTGGTACGAAGGGAGGGCTTGATGTGTACCACATCGTTATGCTCTGATGTACGATGCTATACTTTGTTTCAGCTGATGTCCAGAGTCAGCCGATACGAGAATGGCACCAATCAAGCAGATGATGGAACACGTACAGACACATGACGAACGCCATGATCGTGCGCTTTCACGGTGTCTGATTGATCCCATCAGCCTGTAGCGGCCGCTCCGTCTGGACTTCAGGTGAAACGAAGTATTGGCGACGAGAGTTTTTCAGCGGCGCCTGCTTATGTTTCCTATTTCTGTCGTCACAACGAAGATTAATAATAGCGAGCGACAAGTTTGATGGTGGGCAAAAAGCGCGCTGGAAGCCTATGCGGAGCGCAAGTTCGTCTGCTTTTTGCACAGGGGTTGCGATGATGTCAAAACGCCGAGCTCTGATCGGCTGATTGAAAGAAAAA
>JAZHYW010060207.1:0-11790 GCA_037355805.1 Ixodes ricinus | reverse complement strand
TTTTGAATACACCTGTTCGGCCCTACACTCATTTGAACAAACAAAATGCCGATAATCTCTCACAGCGACATAAACACTGGCATGTTTAAAGAGCAATAAGGCATGCCTTGAACGTTTGTCTTCAGCATGAAGACTAAGAAACACCTGCAAGAAAAGTGATAAAAAAAGTTCAATAAAAGACGAGGAGTAAATCAAATGCGCGAACAAAGACTAGGCAATAGTAATTTTTTCCATGCGTTCAGAAATACGCTTGGTGAGGTCGCCAGAAACAAATCATTGTAGCTGGAAATATGGTTGCAGTTTGGCAAACGATTAATATTATAAAAGAAAATACATTCTGCCGAAAACAATGAATAAAACAAAATGTAAACTGTAGTATTTCCGTAATCCAATATCTACGAACACTAAGGCTAAAATGTGAAAGTGAAGGTACGTTTAATAGTCTAAATTGGAAATGAAGCGATCGTCTAGATAAGTTTAGAAGATGTTAAACAGCCGGTTCGGGAAGCGAAGAATATCCTTTTTATTCAATTTAACGTTTCATTAAGCAAGAAAATTGACGTAACGTTACCCTCAAGTAACGTGACGTCGTTGTGTTGTCACGAAGGATTATGAAAGCATGTGACGTACATTTCCCCGCTAAATTTAGCGGGGAAATAGATGGACAGACAAATTTTGGGGTGGTGTTCCGTTAGAATGTTTTCAAATTTTTTAAACTTTAGAAAAGAAGCCCTCCCTTTTCGATACTGTGCTGCGCGGAAAATAATATACCGAACGTAATTTATTGTCGCAATCATGCTCGATAATGAGGTACTCATGAATACTCACAGGTTATAATGGGGTAGCACGGTGATCTCAACACATGGAATCACTGCGGCCACACATCGGGTTCCAAAGGGACAGGTGTGCTCCTGAAAGGACACCGACAGATATGTGTCATACGCGTCACATCTCGGCTTGTTTCATTTGTACGGCAATAGCCGTTAATAGTAAGCTTCAGTAGATCGCTCCAATAGCTCTGATGACGATACTCAATACTGAGCCGGCGCCTTTGTTCATTTATTATATCGTTATCGGGGTTATTGGAAAGTAGTCAATGAGAAGGGCTAACTGATAACTTATAATTTTTTAAAGAAAGGGAAAATACTGCACAGCAATCACAGCGAAAGCGAGAATCCGAACTTACTGAACTACAAGCACAAAAGAACATCGTGATCATGGCCACCTGTCAATAAAATTAATCTCTTGTGGATAGATTGATCGTCTAACTGGCGCAGAACTTTGTGCCAAGTTTATTTATTTCCGTGGGCACTCGAACAATTACTTCCCTAAAATATTTATTGCCCTCGAATATTTATTTTTGCGCCTGCCTATGATTTTAATATGCTGAGAGATAGATTACTGTGGCAAAACCGCACAGTTCAAGGGTAAATTCCTACCGTAGAAAGCAAGCAAAGGTCGCGCTCTCTTGCTTTTTGATTGATGCATCGTCCAGTTTGTTCAATGTGTTGCCTCAACCCACGTCAGCCGGATTTTTAGGTCACACTCTATGGCGCAAATAATATATTTGTGCTGATGCTTCACAAGACACCCCCGCTTGTTCTAAGGGTTATACCGCTGAGGCGGCGGTGCAACTTCCCCAACTTTCGAAGGGCTGAAAGCACGACTTGTACATCAAAGCGTTCCGCAACTTTTAACGAGTAGCGTTAAGGAGCTCGTGTTACAAGTTAAGCCGGCGTTGGCATCGGTGGCGTTGTGACGGAAAAATCCTGATTGGTCGATGGGGTGATGACGTAACAGCCACACGACATCGCGCGGGAAATCCTATAGCAACCCACAACGCTCAGGTAAAACGTGACGGCATGCGTGTAATGAAAGGGGTTAATACATGACATGTAATGCGAATTACGATTTCGCTTTGTATATGTACACATAAAGCGTTGGCGAACGCGCGTGCGCTCACGCCTTTCCCGTATAAAAGATTCGAAGTAAATAACCAAAATAAATCGTCGACGAACGCGCATGCAAGATGCCATCTTTTTTAGTATTTTGCTTTAGAACGGTTACTGCTGCAGACGCCGGCACGTGCACCGCGTAGAACACCATTCCCTGCATTCTCTTTGATGCTTGGGTAATATAGCAATAGGTCTATTTCACTTCTCTCGTCCTGATGGGGAGGCCGCGTATAGTCCGGACTCCCGAAGAGCAACGCGCCTACGAAGAGCAACGGCGGGAATGGCACCGAGAATGTCAGCGGCGACGGCAGTGGGCGGCACGTGTGCGTGCGCACCTTTCGCCACGATGAGCACCGACACAGACAATAAATCTTTTCGTACCTTTGTTCAATATTCTGTGTCACGTCTGTGACGTGTGCTAAGCAGCTTCGCTGATCATCCACCTTCACAAAGTGGAATGGCTCATGGCTTTAAAATAAATCCAGCACGCTCGACCACAGCGCTGTCAACAGTTGAGAAAATCGTACGTTAATTTTAGCGGACGCTAGTCCGCTAGCTTTCAGCACGGCAGTGTGACTGTGTGCAGTGTGTAGCGTCTCGGCTATCGCCGCAGTTTTATTTTCAGGAGGCGGAAAGAAACAGTATCCAACAATATGAAAGACCCATTTGCCTGAATGGTTTAGGCAGCGCTGCCAAGCAGACGTGGCCCTATGGCACTTCATTTTTAGAACGAGAGTAGAACAAATGTTTATCCACTTCCTCGGCACGAGCAACCTAATCCTAGAACTGCCTGAAACTGCGTTCTTCGAATGGGTCCTTGCATTCAGTTGAAGACAAAACCACGATTTCTTTTTTCTGAGCCCGGAGGTTGAGTAAATTTCCACTTGCATCCCTGGTCTCGGGAGTTGCGTAAGAACTCCGACTCTTACCCAACTTTTGAAAATAAATTAACGAAGTTGTTGGGATGTTGAGCCAACTTCTCGCGGTGGCTTAACTTGCGCCCAGTGGGTATGGCGCAAGTTTGCCCCAAACCTGCACAGTAGAATGTCCGTCTCTCTTTTTGAAATGCAAGACCTTTAATATCAAAATAAGTTATTTAAAGATTCAACGGGAATAATTTACGGAGTGAAAGGCATGCCATATTAGTTTCCTAAGAAGTTTTTAACACTAGAATTTAAAAAAAAGCAACCTGGAAACACAAGCCCATAAAGATTTCATTAACGCGCCTATTTTAATGCTTTATTTTTGTATCTTAAGTTTTTACCGGAGGACACTTTCCCAAAGAAACTCTGAATAAATATGATCACGTACCATTAAACTACTCCTAATTCGTGATGCGCGGTTTCTAATTAACGTATCTACTTCATTTCGCCCTAATCCCTAATCATTAGCGAACGCTGATGAACCTGTCTAGAATCAACCATACAGCATATGTTTGCAAAACTAGAATGACCACATCTTTTTCTGACTCAATGGTATTCGCGTCTCCAGCTCGCCGCTCGCCCTCCCGCGGCGGAAACGGGAAGCGCTCTAGTGAGGGTCCCCCGATTCTCCTGCTCAGCGGGCACGGCGGAACTGCTCGCGATCATGGCTCGCTAAATGTCGTTTCCGAATGCAAACAACACTCTTTACTGTCCCAATGTGGTGCTGCAGCCGGTATGGGATTGTACCTTATTAGAGAGTTTGAGTATTGCGCATAGAAGCAAACGCAAGCGCTGTGCGTTTGCGTTAGGGTGGCTTGCTCCACGTTTCGCGTGCGCATCGTTGCCATGCTCCGACCCAAGACCGCAATTTCGGGTTCCGCGCACGCGCAGCGTGGAACATGCAAAGCTAACGCAAATACACAGCGCTTGCGTTCGCTCGTATATGCAATACTAGAACTCACTACTGTTTCACCGTTTTCCAACACCAACGAAACGTGCTGCAGTGAGCAGATGCGCAAGCAGGTAGGCGTTCCTTCGAACTGGAAAGGCTGAGGATGGCAAAACGACGGCAAACAAATACGAAAGGAAATGAATGTTAAAAAAGAATAATAATTAAAAAAATAATCCTTTTTTTTTCTGTGTGTGTGTGTGTGGGGGGGGGGATTTGGTCTGGAAGGATATTGGCGGCGACTTTGGAAGTTTTGCCGATTGTCAAAAGTCGCTACTTTAATAGCATCCTCAGTAATCTAATTTTACATGAATTTCTCACATTAGCTAGGGTTTTGTCATTGATTTTAGACTTTATTTATTTTATAACTTTGTAATTAAAAATGCTGCAATTGGCACCAATGATGATAATTAGTACACTTTAGATTGTCATACTTGTTCGCGTGTTTGAAATTAGATCATATAAGCAATCAATTATTTTCGAGCTTGAAAATGAAGTATTAAAATATCTTAATATTAATATTTATATTATTATTAATACAAATTGCGGCAATGTATGCCCGCAATTAACGCTACGATCACAGAAATACGCCATTTAACCATTACCGTTTTTTCTGAAAGGTGTCATTTTGTTTTCTTTTTATCACATGAAGACCTCTGACATCGTTATCAAGATAGACTAACAGTCTAACGCTGGATGCAATATAAACTCATGCGTCACGCGTTGCTTTAAAAACACGCAAACTTCAGCTGCCTCACTCGGATTCCGTCTTTGAATTTTTTGAGTGAGAACAGCGTTTCTTAATTCATGCGTTTTGTGAACATATCGTATAAACTGGATTTATTCTGTCATTCTTCTTCTGGAAAGATATTAAAGCAATTAATCTTCTAAATACCCCAAAAGCCATTGAAAGGCCCGCAGTTCATTGTTTCATATGACAATTATGTGAGCCAGAAAAGGTAGCAAGAACGCACAAATATCCGCACTGAATTTTTCAACAACTACAGCATAATATGTTACCTCTAAGGTGTATGAAAGACCCTGTCTTTAAAGGGACGAACGTTTCCGCGAACAACTTCTTTAACTAAATAATTACGGTGTGAGACACATTTTGAGTTATGAAAGAATCTGAAATTAAGACCGATACCGAGAAATTAAATCCAAAATAAAGGTAAGTTTCGGTTTTGCTCCGGAATTAAAACGTACCTCCTGGCCTAAATATTACGCTAAATACCGTTTTTGTTTTCAGGATAAAGAGGTGACCTGCGCTTATAACACCCTAGCTCCCTAGTATTACCAGAAATAATTTGTGTCGCTCAGTGAAGCCAGCAAACTAGACAGGCTCAGCAGCGGCACGCACCTCCGACCCTCACTAAACCGGCCATCTTGGAAAACGAGTGGCGCCACCTATAGTGAATTGGAGTCGCGAATAGCCACCTCGGTGGCTCCGAGGCAAACCGCTGGCTTACGGATCCCCTTTTGGTGGGTTCGAAATTTCGAGTCCCAGCCGAGGTCCCCGCGGTCTGACGGAGGCTAATTGCGTTGAAGCCATAGTGTAACCGAGATTTCGGGTGCACTTCAAGAGATCCCCAGGTAGCCAGATCAAATCCTCAGTTCTTCGCTTGGGCGTTGCAAGGTGTCATCCCTTAGTCTGGTCAGTAACCCCCCCCCCCCCCCTCTCCCCCCCCCCCAAAAAAAAAAAAGAAGTCTTTACGAAACTTTTTTATTATACTGCATTCCGTCCGCATAAGCCGAGACTCGCTATACTTCGCTTCAGCTTCGGGTCCGAGCGCGGCCGGTTTATGAGCCGAACGGCCGAATCGTGTCGCAAAGCGCAGCGTCATGAGCGTGCTCTCTGCGCTTTATAGGACTAGCCGGCGGAGGAGCACGCACCGAGAGACGGCGTATACCAGCTGGTCCTATCGGCTGCAGAAAGCACGCCCATGACGCTGCACGTTTTGCGCTCTTTGATTGGCCGTTCGGCCTCATAACATCGGCCGCGCTCGGACCTAAGCTGAAACGAAGTATAGAAACGCACGCGTAATGTCATCATCCCGAGCATTGTATCTGCCGTAGGAGAGAAAAAGGTAAAGTCTTACTTTACACGTCCTGAGTCGTGCTCCTGTGGATAGTCCTTCGCGAAAGTCACCACGCGATCCTCCAGGGTTGCTGACGGGGTAGGCTCCTCCTGGATACGCTGCCGGAAGACCATTCCTGAGGTCGTCGACCGGCAAACTGGCCTCTCCTCCCTGGAGACCGGCCAGGGTCTGGAAGACCGCCGCCGCCGTTGAACCGGCCGTTGGCGACAATTGCTGGAACGATAACAGGTACAAATGGGACCACACAGGCAGCTCAACCAACACCTTCTAGAAACTAAAACCTGCGCGCTTCGTTTTGTTACACCGGCTACGTCACTGCCCCAACGTTAAGCGTGGAGAGCCACCAGAGGGTATTCACCGTCGAGAACCTGTGACAAAGCTGACAAGACATTCCGGATGGCCACGATAAAAACACATATATTCTTTTCGTCGTTATTTTTGTAGCGTTTGGTCTAAGCAGAGAAGTGGAAGTGCGTTATAGGTTGTAAATTATATATATAAATAGAAGATTAAACAACGTGACGACACAACTTTATCATACGGCAGGCGGCTCGCAAAGGAAGAAAAACAGACTTTAAGTGCCCAATCGGGCGACGTAGAAATCCGTTCGAAATGCGAAGACAAAACGCCTGTGTTTTCACTGCATCCGTCGGAGACCAGAGTCGTTAGCGTTTTCGTGTGTACGAAAGTGGGTATCAAGGCCTTATTGTTGTGTGCCGGGGTGTCGGGGAAGTTAGCACTGGTGAACCGAAGGTACACATCTTCTCCTCCGCGACCCATGAGCAACGGCGTATTCAGTGGATTAAGGCGATTCCGGAGAAAGATGCTCAAGTTACGTGTTTTTCAAAGGTATGTTGGTTTCGCAGCTTTTTGTTTTATCCATGCACTTCCATATTGTCATTGTGCCCGGAAGGATGGTATTATAGTAAACAACTCCGCTTTTGTTTTTGTACACTCAAGGAGGTACAGCAGGTAGTTTTAGAACGTTTCTGAAGTAGGTTGTAATATTTTGTTGGCTTTAGTAGGGCGAGATATACCTGCTCAAAGTATTTCGCTTTGTATTCTAAAACATTGTGTTATAAGTGACGAAAAATCCGTGTCGCCAGTATCACTTCTTGCCACTCGTCCCCATTGAAGTTCAGGTGCGACACGATTTAATGTAAGTATTTCTGTTTTTCGGTCTGTGCTCTAGTTGCATTTTATGTCCAGAATATTTTATTGATTAACGTAGAAAGTAAATAGTAACGACATCAGATACTCAATGTCAAAGTCATTGACTGTAGATTTTTTAGCTCTGTCCTCCAAAGCTCCTGTTCTGACCTTCGTAGCTTGATACAGCGCCAATTCTGCTGTGAAAACACTCAGTCAAGTGTGAATAATGCAGATAACATTTGGTTTTGGAGAAAACACTTCCTCACAATGCAGTGGTTCATCAACTGACAGATGCTTTGGATGGAGGGGGAGTGTACAGTGGCCCAATTTTTAATATCAAGTGAGCGTCGACCGCCGGGACTGGCTAGCGCTGTGCCGCGGAAAATTGCGGCGTCACGGGAGAGACTAAGCGTGCGCACAAAGCTCTTTCTGTTGCGAGCGTCGTCTCCTAGGCTATTCCGTGGACCGCACACAGCCTCTGTTCATTATCTGCTGTGAACACCGCTTGCTTGCGTTATACTGCTCAGGCGTGACATAAACCGCGCGTCATCTTCACCCGTATTCACCAGGCGCGAGCAGCGCCTGTTTAACCACTGACTAGTGACGTCACCGACTAAAATGATCACGTGGCGAGCGATAGTCGCCGCTAAGTGAGAGCTTGGTATTCACCGGTCGTGTTTAGGGCCTAGTCGCTCCGCGCGACTAAGAAGTCGAATAACCAATCTTAGTCGTGGGGTAGGGCCAGTTTAGCCGGTGATTAGCGGGTGACTACTTCGTTTCAGCTTGGGTCCAGACGCAGTCGATGCTACAAGCGCGAGCTCCGGGCTTCCAGCGTCCCTGCCAAGCACGCGCGCTCGTGCAGTAGCAGGCACTGTTCAGGGCCACACGCTCGTGCTTGTAGCATCGGCTGCGTCTGGACCGAAGCTGAAACGAAGTATAGCGGCTCAGCGCCATGGCCGAGTCGTATCACCACTGACCGCCAGCGCTATCGAAGCACTTACTGTCTCAAAACGCTGGGGGACACATCTAGAAAAAATCAGAGCAGCAAATAGTGTGTAAAGAGCCATGTTCAGGGGTCAGAGATACCGCTAAATAGATCTCAGCAGGGCGCTGGACGACGAGAAAAAAAAAACGCATTTGCGGGCGCTTCCATATTTGTTTATGTCGCTGGCAATGTGGCTTCCGTGTTTCTCCCTGGCATTGCTTTTAAATTTTTCTTTGCAAAACTCTGCCTCGGACAATTATGTTTCTCATTGTAACTTTTTTTTCCTGATAAACGTTTAAAGTTTAGTTTTTATACGATAAAATACCCATTTACGCAGTGCGTGACCTATCTTTTTACGTCACTTCCGCTTGTTAGTTCTGGACTAGATAGTTACCCGCTCGCTTCGCGCTCGTGAATTCCGCAGAACATAATCGCTCGTTAGTCGCGGATTTCTCGTTTAGCTCGCGACTACTTAGTCGTGCTACTAACCTTAAAACAGCGCTAGTTAGTCGCGCCTGGTGAATACGGGTGCTTGAGTTTAATTTACTTTTTTGTTCATTTCATGTTTGCGTTTACTTTTGTGAACATCAACAAAATGAAAAACACGGTGACGCGTGACGCGGCAAACTGAATGCAACGATGCATTAAACTATATACTGCAGACAATGCTACGAGGCATAAACACCAATCCAGTCCTTTCACCCTGCCACGTGACATCGTGCTTCCCCGTGCAGTTGTACACAACGGGAAAGCCACGTGACACACTTTTAATGATGGACTAGCCAAGATAACTCGTAGCGTCGGCTGCGGTACAACAAGTAAACGGATTATTAGCGGCGAGATGTTTTGGTGGCGCCCTCCTATGGTTCCCCTTGTGACGTCATTACCTTGCGAACAACAAGTTCGATGGTGTTTGTAAATAGCATGGTGGAAGCTTGAAATCATTGCGCTCTCAAAGAAACACTGCCAACACCGTCAAAATTAAAGTTCTTTCATTCCTCTTATTCCGTCGATGATAAATCCCCTTTGCGACGTCATAGCCAGCGTTCGGCCAATCGTGGAAGGCCGACCACAGCGACGCTTTCGGTCGCGCTCGGGGCTAATAGACAGGGTTTCCGCTTGGGCTTGGTATTTTGTATTATAAACTGCGTTGTTGCTGTCGTCATCTATACTTTGTTTCACCTTATGTTGTACCGCACAGGAGGCTAGAAGCGCGAGCTCATAGCGTTGGAGCTGCTCTTAACGCACGAGAGCTTGTGCCGCCGAGATGTGCCCTAGAGCAAGGAGCTCGCGCTTGTATCCTTTTCTGCGGTACATCATAAGGTGAAACAGAGTATAGCCTATGTGAGAAGGGTAGTGTCAGTTTTCTTTGACCAGTGGCGCGCGCACATTTTTATGCCTCCTCGAGGGCCCATAAAAAACTCGGGAACGTGTTGTGAGAATGGCGATAAGTGGCATGACGCAAAGGGACTTAGAAACAGCAGTCGGGGTTACCAGGCTAATGTCAATAGGATTGTGAACGCATTCCAAGAGGAGGGGCGTATCGGCGATGCACTTCAACACTGCAAGCGCCCTGCCCTCCTTTGCTACGGAGCAGGGGCTGTGTGCTATCAACGGAATAGCCTAGCAGACGACGCTCCCACCAGAAAGGGCTTTGTGCGCACGCTCTTAATCTCTCCCATGACGCCGCATTCTTCCGCGGCACAGCGGCCACGTCCCGGCAGTCGACGCTCGCTTGAAATTATTAAAAATTGGGCCACTGTACATTCCAGCACCACTGGTCACCAGTGTGGTGCTGTACAACTAAGTTGTTGTGAACAAGCTTATGTCGCCTCAGCACATCGCTCAGCTCTTGCGGTTACGTGATCCACAAAAACTTGTCAAGGACCTGACACCAGCTACGCTGCCCGATTTCGAAGAGTTGGAAACTTGTGCAAGCGACGATACATCTGAAGCAGTGCTTAAACTCATCCTCGCATTGTCGAGTTACATTCTCGTCAAGGATGTATGCAAGTGGAAAAAATGATGCCTTAGTGCAAAATGTGAAGTGTGCTTTAGCAGAAAAAACAAAAACCCAGAGTTGTTTATGTCAAGAAAAAGTTATCGATGTTAAAAAACAGTGTGGAGGATTTTAGACATCTCTGTACATAGCCGCTAAGTAATTGCCTCATATTACGAACTATACACTTTATCAGGTTCATTTGTAACATGACGGGCTTCTTGCATGTAGGAGATCGATCACATTTGTGTACTCATTTGCTAGTTTCACTCACTTAAAACTCGCTTTTTTAATAAAACAAATGACCCCTTAATGAGCGCACAGTCGCTTATTTCTCGCACATTTTTCTTAAATACTAAAGTGCCCATCCAACCCGTGGTGGGAGGTCGAGAGCGTGCTGCTACTTTTATTTTATTTTTCAGGGAACCACCTAGAAGGCGCGAGGCCTAAAATACTATTTCCCATATTTTATAGTTGCGTGGTTAGCATATAAACATCAAAAGGATGCGTTAAACTAAAATATTGTGAATGCAGAGCACCGCTTCGGTTTTACAAAGGATGGTCACCTTGAGTACTTGTGAAGAAACAAAATGTATTTTTGCTAATATTTACCACAAGCGTTTTCAGTCGTCCAAATTTAATAGACAAAGCCTAGAAGTCAGAGTTGCTCTACGGACATCTGATCATAGAATCTGCAATTCTATTAGTTACGTCGTCGTCATGCACAGCTAAGTAACATTCGTAAAGTATTTCCCTTCGAAGCTACACGCCGCCCCGCCAGCGTGTCAGCAGAGCGAAACTCAGCGCCCAGCCAACTATCATTTTACTGGGCACCGGCCTAGCTATAGGGTGACGTAACAGAGCCGACGCGCTGGCTTTAGTTTCTAGAAGGGGCTGACTCAACTCAGGGTTACTCACTTTTTCAAGACACACTGCCGTATAACTATACCGCGACAAAAGTCCCTAATGAGTGTGCTCCTTCGACTCACTCACCCTCATCTTCGGCCATGACCCGAAAACCCACGAGTCTGAGTTTGGAGTGAGGTGCCTGAGTGCAGTAAGGCGTGTCTGTTCAGCGAGTTCCTAAGTTCGTGAAAGAGGGATTGGCGGTCAAACTTACATAACTTTTTTGTTATTTTAGTACAACCAAAACAGAGATTGACGTACAGCTTGCCTATGCTGATACTAGTTCCGTTTGGTAAAATGTGTGGCCCTATGGGGACCGCAAGTTCGTCTGCTTCTTTGACGGGAGGTCTATCCCCTATCCTTCCTATCCTTCCTATCGCCAACCAGAGGTCGGCGTTCTAACGTCAGCACAACGCTGACGTTAGAACGCCAACCTCTGGTTGGCTTGATAGGAAGGATAGGGGATAGACCTCAATGCAGATTGCTTCGAGGTCTCCCCACTATCCTTCAATCAGAGCCAATCAGAGCTCGGAGTTCTAATGTCCCCAGAACCACTGAAAACGAAGCAGACGAACTTGCGCTCCGATACGGTATACTGATACACGAGTATGGAGGCGAAGGAAAGCGTGAATGCCGCAGTCGAACAAATTTTTCCTCGAGTGATACACACAACGGTTAAAGGAAGAATGTAACTGACACAAACAGCGAAGTCGCCCGAGTAAGCAAAATGTTTATTTTATTTATTTATTTATTTATTTTAATAAAAAGCTGTACCGTGCAGGGGTGACTTTCGCGCCCCTGCACGGTACAGCTTTTCGGTAG
>JAZHYW010060206.1:0-59817 GCA_037355805.1 Ixodes ricinus | reverse complement strand
GGACCTTTTCCGAGAAGCGTTCGCGCACGCGCGAGCGCCCGATGCCAAGCGGCGGAAGTCTGCACGAAAATCGAGGAAATTCGGAAGGAGGCTGTGGATCAGCGAGTAGAAAACGTAATTGCAGCATACATATAATTGTGTTACGCAAAAAGAAAGCGGACGGAAAGAATAACACGACGTTTAAGTGGACGCCACGGATGCCCCACTTGGACGTGCGCGTTGGGCACGCCCCGCTGCTCAGAGAACGAAGAAACTGGTAGCGTAGCTCCCATTATCGATTGGTAGCGCAGGTAGGTCCCTTCCTCGATTTTTAGTTCGTGCAGCCACCGCCTGGTGCCGTCGGTATGTGAAAAAGGTCCATTACCCATGCCTCAAAGAGAATGCTGGGCATGTGAATAGATGCGCAGCACGCGCTCGCCTTGTCAAATGTTCGAAGAAAATGTTCAAAAATAAGGCGTTCGAGAATTTGTGTGCAAAGTGCAAAGCTGGTTCTGAATTTTGCTTTAGAAAAGTCACTGCTGCAGACACTGCAGAACGCGTAGCGCATGTCACTATACACTCCCGCACGCTCTCCGTGCTTGGGTAATTTTGCAAACGGTTATACCTCTTTCCCGTTTATTCTCGTTCCTCAGCCACGTAGTAGGGACATAGAATATGGGCGACTAAAAGATAATAAAACATTTAAACCTGCAAATAGCAAAAAAATAGAGGAGGCCAAACAATAATGGGTGATGGTTACGTTTACATGCTGAATGCGTTCTCTTGGCCTTGAGACGGCGAAACAACGTTTTCGCCAATACTGGAAGTGACGACATTCACGATGGCGGCGCCATTGTTAAAAAGGTGTATAGATGTTCGCCCGATTCGTATAAAAGCTTTTGATTGGTTTCCTTTTCAGTGTTCTTGCGTATGGGGTGTGATTTGCTCGCCTCCCGAAGCCAAAACATGCTCGTGCTGGGCTAGGAATTCTGAATATTCTGATGGTGTATAGCACCTTCATTTTTCTTTATAAACTCGAAAAAACTAAAACATTCAAATACCCTACGTGGCAAAAGAGAAAAAGAAAAAAACCACTAAACTTTAAAAAAAAACTTTTTCTCTTAAGCGCTTGATAGACCACTTCCAATAACATTAACGTTCCAAAAAAAAAAACAATTAGCGCAATGTTTACGCGTCGATAGATCACATTCTGGAGTTAGGACCGATTCTAATATTTTGACACATCAACCCAAAATGCAAACATTTCTTAAAATCGCTGCTAAAAACACTGAGCCCCCCCCCCCCCCCCCCCCCAAAAAAAAAAAAAAAATTAAGTGTTTTGATTGCAGGTGTGTGTCAAAATTTATGAAACTTCCCTTAAAAGAATCAGCTCAACATTTGCATTGCGAGATTGGCGAGAAAGGATCGATTCCGAAACGAGCTCTATTTTGGGACGTCGTCTGAAATAGAACCATGCAAATAGGAGCATTTCGCGATACTCTCACAACCTTAATATCGTTCATATGTTTTTTGCAGAATGTGTGTTTCATTTTGCGTGCATGTTCTATCCACACGCTTCAAAAATCATTTTCAGTTTGGCTCATAGCAACCTTTGAAGCATCAGATATTGTAGTAAAAAATTACCCACCGAACTGAAAAGCAACTAAAGAACACAGCATCTACAGATTTTTTGGCATGACTAACTTGCTACACCCTGTGGCCAATAATTCCAGGCGCCGGTATTCGGCACCCATTCATCATTGCTTTACCTTCATTTTGTTCGGTTAATTATGCATCTCGTTTGTTTTTTTTGTTTTTTTGTGATAACCGGGCTAGCTACCGTTTGGTAGGCGAGACAGGCTGAGCATACACCGCCGAAGCAGATAAAATATAAGGAGACCTCGTAAAAATTCACAACGAATAACGCATGCGTGAAATAATAGCGGTCATCCTAATCTATAGATCCTTTCATTTAGATCTAAATATCACATAATTTCCCATCAACACACAATAACGCAAGCTTTACTCTTGTGGCGGATCTACTCAGTGCCATACAGCGCGAGCACATTCGCGTGTGTTCAAAGTCTACTAATGCAAGTCAGTGCTAAACACAAACGTTTAGTGCGTAGGTTGCCGATACAGATATACGTGTTTATCTACACCAGTGGTGGGAATGTCAACCTAATAAATGTAATACATAAAATGGGCAAAACCGGTGATAGATTTTTGCGCTACTCTCTTTAGATATGACTGCTCGTCCTGCACTCATAAACCGCTCAAGGGTCAATCTCAGCATCTACGAAATAGCTCAGCGAATGATGAGGCGGAACATCTGTTTAGACATCAAAATCAAGTCTGCGCTGGGGCATTACGCAACTGCAAGCGTGACGCTTTGCAGTCGCGCAATGCCACAGCGCAGACTTGCTTGTTAAGTATAAACGGATGCTCCACTTCATCATTCGCTGAGCTGATTTCGCAAGATGCGCAGGATTGACTTTGAGTGTTTTGCGGGTGTCAGACGCGCAGCACTTCTAGAGTGTATACACTTTACAAAAAGCCGTGCGTCTACTTTCCGCACAACACTCGAAGAGCCTATCACTCCAACTTACGGAGGCAGCTTAGCGAATGACGAAACCGAAACATATGTTTAAACAAAACAAAAAAAAGCCGTCCGAGTTGTAGACATTAAGCCACGCAAGACGTGACGTTTTTGCATTAGCTTAAAAGGCCCCTGAAAAGAAAAAAAAATGTCTTTTTTTAAACAGTTTGATTGGGACACGCGTGTCAAAAAATAAATTTTACGCGAAAAAACAATTTAGAGCAATATTGACGGCGAGATATTTATTTGAAATTCTGCGCGCGAAGTCCATGACGTCACGGGTCATTCCGGAATGACCATCTCGGTCGTGAAGGCGAAGCTGATCCACCTCTCCTCCACGCGCCCGAAATGCCGAGAGAGAAAACAAGTGGAAAGGAGGTGACTGCCGACTAGAGTCGCGTCTCGCTGCCGTCAATATTGCTCTAAATGTTTGTTTGTTTTCGCGTAAAATTTATTTTTTGACATGCGTGTCCTAATTAGACTTTAAAAAAAACACATTATTTTCTTTCAGAAGTCCTTTAATGTCACAACTGAGAATGCGTTTTTGTCTAATCCTAGTCGTTTTCGGCATCGTCATTCGCTCGAGCTGCCTCCATAGTTGTGGTGATTGGCTCTCCGAGTGCTGTGCAGGAAAGCAGACGCACAGGCTTTTCTTAGAGTGTAGCTGTGAAGTGATCGGTAGAAGAACAATGACCATGACAGAGCCAAACGTGGTGTATACGATACTTAATCATGCACATTCGTCACATTTTTTTAACTTGACGTCCAATTACACTCTGCACACTCGCCTATTTTGAATTCCTTGACAACGTGGTCAGCTTACCGAGGGCAACTTGGTTTGTGCCTGTTGGCCCTCATCATCAATATCCTACGAAAATTCCTTGAAAGGGAATTTAGCGCTTCTGAAACAACTCAGCATCTCGAGTGAGCTGGACTTGGTTTCCGCAGTGGAATGGACATGTCGTGACTTCAGAATTGTGCAACGACAGTATTCTCGAGGACAGCTTAAACAACGCAGGGTGTGGTTTATTATGTTCATGCTTCTTGCTTCGTGATTTTTTTTGCGTTTTTTTATAATCTAAAGCTGCAATTTCATTGGATCCGAGAGCGATAAGGACTCGTCACGTCCAGCGTGTTTTAAGCCAGCATGGACCATATGTGTCCAGAATGCTCAGTTTCCATCACGACGATCGACCGACCAACTCCTTCGCGAAGATTTTAGCGAACAACGTCGCGAAATTCAATTCACACCGTTGTTTTTTCCTTTTTTTGACCGGGGACTTTTTTGCCTGAGCCCTTTTGGTGGAATCCTGCCTGACGGGAAGTAAGCATAGATTGCGTGCGTACAAAAGTGCCTGGTAGTGGTAATTGTAAATGAACGTCATTAAATTGCGTCATTTCGTTTCAGAATGTTGTGTGCCCACCGAGACAACGTTGTGTCCTGGAGCGAGTCACGTGCAATCAGAGTCCCCATGTCCCCCGATTCCTTCGTAGTAAGTTGAACGCTTCTACCCATACATCGGTGGAACTGGAATTGGAAAGCTGTTGTGTTTTCGAAAACGGCAAGCAGAATGACGTTTATTTAAATATATATATTTGCAGTTTTACCCAAACTTTAGTAGGTATTTAAACTTTTTATTTTCTACTACTTCAACCTTCGACTTCAAAGATTGTGGAAGTGTCTCAGAGATCGCTGAAAACAATGAATTGAAACAAAGGTGATTCCTGCGAAACGACACGTAGTTTGATTTGGATATTTTCACTTGGTTGCTTTATTTTATCTACGAATTTACCAGAAAAATGCGGAAACGTAACGTTAACGTAACGAAACGTTCCAGTTTTAGAAATGTAACGAGAACGCGTTTCTTTCGAACCATCAAAACTTGCTACGGGGACTCGTTACAAAAGGTAGGAGGAACGAGGAACGTGCTTTCGTTCGTGTTTTGGAAAACGCGCGTACAACACTGGTTGAAGGTGGCGAGAAAAATAATTCCTAGTAATTGAAAGCAGGCTTATGTGGAAGCATCATGAAAATGGTTAGCGGCCAGTCAGCCTAACAAGGCAGCAAAGAATTTTACGGAAGCGGTTCAGAAATGAATCATCAGATAAAGCTGTGAAGTTACAAGACACTGAAACGTCCTGCGATACGGTTCATTAGCTTCATACCTAAACAAAAGCCAATCGCTGCAATCTATGGAGAGCGCATGACAAACCTGGAAATATGTTCAGGCCTGAAAAAGACGAAGAAGAGTCTGCGTTGTGATAATGAACACGACGTTTTACGTTCTTACGTCATATTCAGCATTATATCGCAGACCGCACTTTTTAGGTGTCAACAAATGTTTACCCTGATTAATCGCCAAGCTTCGCTACCGTATATTGAAGCGAATGACTGTTTCAAGTTCTTTCCGTCACAATTTTATTTGAATATACGGAAAGAATACAAGAAGTTATAAAAGTGCCGTTGTCCCTCTTATTTCCAGGTGTCCGTTTCTGAGCAGCCGAGAAGATGGCTTCGGCAGAGTAGCCGCTGACGTCGTGAGAAGGACACATTAAATTATTCGGACTAGTAAATACATGATCAACTTGTTTGTGAAATTGATTGAGATGCTTAATGCTTGAGTTGATGCTGACATTGCTCCTATCGGTTTCCATCGACTTCTCTCCGGTCAGTTTTTCATCCGCCAGAAAGCGCCCTTTTATGCTTCCGTTGCAACTATGCGTGCATGGTGTGTCAGTGCGTGCCTGAGTCCAGCAGAAGTTTCTTTTTACATTTAGGTAAGCGGATTGTGCATATTTGTATAATTAAAGAAAGAAAGAGAGCGACCAAAACATGAACAAATATGATTTCGAATGGAGCCAGCACAGTTCACCCATGATGATAGCGTAACAAAGCTGCAGCCACGGATCGTCAATGGCAACTAGCTGACACTACCGACAGCCCTGTCGGTAGTGCCATGTCATGGCTCTACGGCAAGAGCTCCCGCCCTTCTGCCCAGCTAACTAAACACCTCTTCTCGGCTGTCATAGGTTGGAGACAATGATTACCGTGTGAAATGTTCGTTATGAAATGGTTTCTCCATGCTGTAATAGTCCTTTTATTGACAGAATTTTTATGTTTAAGAAACTCAACTGGCAGGGAACTCCATCGCGGCGTGTTGATGACGTCGACCGAGGAGTGGCGATTGAGTTGAAACTTCATCGGGATTTTGTATTCAGAAGCGTTTCGCATTTCCCTATAGGGAAATGCGAAACGCCACAACGAAGGGTCTTGTAAAAGCGACATTTTAAGTTCCCAAAACGTAGAATTCGGCAAAATGTCAAATAAAATTACCGGTGTTAAGTTTAAGTCGCATCAATTGATGTATTTTTACATAAATTGACATAGTTTAGGTGATCGCAACGCGTGAGCTGCATCGCGATTACGATGAATCGTTATGGCCGACGACGTAATGTCACGCGTAAAGGTATTGCGTGTACATCATGTACGCGAGATTTCGCCTATTACGTATATATACGGAGATTTGCATTGCATTGGAATTCCTTCCATCAGGATTTTGTAAACGTTGTCACGGTCTCGGTTGCTACACAGCAGTCTGGTAGGGGACGTGAACCGAGTATCGTTGCTGAACTCGAGTGAGTGGGACAGAATCCTGGCCCCAATGAGACGATTCCTCGCAAGGACGCGGGAGAAGGCGCATGATTTCGAGGGCGGACGCGCCTCGTCCGTCGCCACACGCCATCTCGGCTGCAGTGTCGGTAAGTGCTGGGAATCGCAATGGGCATTTTAGCGTAGCGTTGCCGTGCGCAGCGGAATTGCTACTGGAGCTCGCGCTGTAACTTTGAAGCACTGTCTCTTCAGCGCGCGCCTAAAGCCGTACCGTGGCCACCGTAGAACACGGTAACGGTCTGCTAAAACTGCCTACTGGTAGTGAACAGACACCGGTTGTTTTTGGTCTTATTGACTTTGCACGAGTGTGCTGCTTCGTAATGTTTCTTCGAAAGCTTGGATCGTAGCGCTCAAGCTCACGGGTTAATTTCTCTAGACCTGTGCATGAGGCACTCTGATACCTGAATTGTAAACGAAAACTTGCAAATATGTCACGTCTAAGGTGCAGGCAATGGTGCATTATATCAATGCATAACCAGAAAGGCTGTCCATTTGTTGTGCATTAACTCGTGTTTAATTGGATTATGCAGGACTCATCTGCTGTGGTCAAAGGTGCTAGTGAGGACCCAGCACAGGTGGCAGCTCCTCCACCACCAAATGGTAGGTATAAAAACAATCTGGATTCATCTCCATGATACATGGCTTGCACCTATGTCACGTCATTGACATGTATTACGCATGAGTGCCGTCGGTAGTGTCATGCTGGTGGCCACTGATGGTCTGTGGTTGCAGCTTTGCTACGCTGTGATCATGGTGAACTGTGCTGGCTCCAGTGGCCCAAAGTGACAGCTTTTGTGCCCATCTCAGCAATTGCATAAAACTGTGAACGCTATCTGCACTGTGCATAACTATGAGGAAGGTCGAAGAAGCTGTCGTAAACATTATTGTGCCTGGTCGGTAGCTCCCAAGGTGGCTGTTCCAGGTCCAACCGTGTTGATGTTTCTAGCAAGGTGACATCTCAGCGAGACACACAAAAACTTAAGTGTACATATGACGCAGAGGCAATCCACACGTGATTACTCGAGTTTTGTGTCGAACAAGACAGCAGATGTAATGGATGAGACTAAGTATCAGTTTGCAAAAAGACTGTGTCTGCGGTCCTGTTTCCCAACAGCGGCCTGCTTCCACCAAACATTCCGGCAACATCACAGCCACCCACCACTCTGAAATTGACAAGGGAATGACACTAAGACAAAACTGGCTCACCAATTCCAAAATGGAGGTCTGCTATTTATATAGAAGGTCCACTTCTAAATACATTTGGTGCAAAGGGCTGTGGGAGCAGGACGCACCTAGCTGGGCATTGCCTGTTGAACTCGGCAAAATCGTCGGCGTGCAGTTTTGCATATTTTTCTTAATTTTCTGCACTCGGGTATCCAAGTCCTCCACCTTCGGCTAGAGATCACAATCTGTCACGGTTCCAGTTGAGAGTAAGTAGCAGATGGTTCTTGCCACCACACAGGGCAATATTTTCTGCGTACTGAACTGGACAGACACGGGCAAACTTTGTCATGATCACTTGACGGTTTAAACTTCTGCCTAGGCCTGAGCCCAAGTGCCTCGCACTAGCACATATGAGCAGCCTCTGCCATTAACCGCATGTGACATGTATCGAGTGGTGGCCACCAGCACGGCACCCTTGGAAGTGCCCAAAAGCCGTGTCTCTTATACTGACATGACATCACGTGCAAACCATGTATGCGTGCTACTGAAACTGTTTCATGTTGTCAGCTGTGCACCAGTCATCATGTGTACACTGCCACCCTGGATGGTGAGGGCCTGAACTGCCCCCAACTGCACTGTTTAGGACCTCTCGTCCACTCAGCAGGAGCAGCTGGTTGCATTGCACATGCTGCTGGGCACCTAACAGTGCAGCATGAATGCTCTAGTTGTAGAGAAGTGCAGTCAAGGTCCAAAATTGGCTGGCAAGCATTGTTTAGAGAACTGTGGAAAGAAAACCTGTGTAATATGGCACTAATGAGTTATTTTAGGCCGAGTTTCTTCATTCTTGCTTTATTCAGTTACATCCAGAGCAGCTCGTGCTCGCAGCCTTTGTTGTTTGCTCAACGCAATGCGGAAGAGCTGGACTTCCACAGCACCAAAAGCATTGACGGGAACAACAGTTAGCTTGTCATTGGAAATCAGCTATGACAGACAGTTATAGCTGTTTATTTCTAGCTCTTCTGCATTGTGTTGAGCCAGCAAGAAAGGTCTCCGAGCATAAGATGCTATTTTTGGAAGGAGGTTCTACTGCATGCGTGCTTGCAAAGCACCTCGAGATCTCTGCTTTCCAAGAAATGTAAGAAAGTACATCGGTAAACAAGCCATTTTCTGGAGTTAAAGAGCACATGAAAGTCGAGACATCGGAACAGGAATCGAAAAGGAAGGTGAGCGCAGAACTCTTGTGTTTTCCCTCATTTTCATTTTCTTACCTTCTGTTTGGTTTTGAAGTGACTGATTTCCACCAGCTTGTTCCTTTCCATTTTTTATGTGATCGCCAGAGCAGGCCTGTTTACTGCGAATATTATATCAAGCTAGATGCACATTGCTGAGGGCTGCTTGTCTCATAGGTTACGTGCTGTACATGGAAAACCCACAGCATCAGTGTGTTGGTATCGAGCACTTCCTTGGTTAGGTAGGTGCTGGCCTAAGCCAAATGTCTCTCCGCAAGTCTCGCCACCTTCCTGCTCTTCATACTTTCATGCACATACTGCATGAAGAGTTATGAAAGAAGGTAAAAGCAGTGGTATGCCATACAGCTAGTGGCTCACCACACCACTGGGATTATCTTGTTCTATGTATTTTTTCTAACGTGTTGTTTATAAATGCATGTTTTTATAAGCATTAGCCAGTTTCGTGTACTTTGTCTGCAGGCTGTGGAGGGACAAACAGCTGCACATGCCCAGCAGTCATCTTCACTGACCACATTCGTGCTGCAGCCTCATGCGGGTGCAGAATTTTCATCCACAATAAGACATGCTCCCTAGGCACCATTTTACATCTGTTAATGATTTTAGTATAGCATGGAAACAAGATTCGCAGCTGTACCTTGGTCATACGCGACAACATTGTCATATAAAAATACAATTTTTGGGTCAGCAAATCTCGATGCAATTGTTTATGTGCCGAGACTCGTATCGCGACTTCTGATGTCAATGTGTATTTCATATACAAGGAACCAGAAATTTCCCAATTAACGGTGGTACGGCGGTGGAACTCCAATCGTCCAGATACCAGCAACCACAATTAATTCTTCACCTTTTCTTCCTCTATGCTTGGAACAATATACTGTTCGAGCCAGCAATGCTTACGCATTCGATGGGGAACGAGATGCCACCCGTGAGGGGGGCCCTGTTTTTGTTCTCTCAGTCGTAATGCCTCGGCGTCTCGCTTATACGGTTTGCATTTTTGCCAGGTTACCCTTGCCAAAGACATTGTTAAAAAGCTTGTTCAGAAGCAGCAACTTATCACAAACACAGTAAAGTTCTAATTTTAGGTGTCATACCAAAATATCTGACAGCACATGCTTGGTGATGTGTTTCTTCAGCCCGGGTACCACAGCAATAAAAAGAAATACACTTGTCATGTCTATCTTTTTCTATCTAACATGAGACAGCATTTCTTTAAGTTCCAGACTTGCCTACTCATGGGCTTGGGGCATGTTGTTCTGATGCATATGCAATTGCGTTATATCAAGAAAATGTGTCCTCGTATCCAACTGCTTCTTCATCTATAGTTGGTAGTCGATAAAATAACCCGAGAGAATTGAACGCGCTTGGACTGTCTGCTAAGTAGACCACTCTGCAGTCAAAAGGGAGCTTGCCAAGTCTACTAGATTGGTCAAGTTACAAAGTATGACACAAAATGGCAAGCGGATGCACACAAGTATATTTCACAGATGTGACGAGTCGAAAGACAAAGCTCGTAACAGGCTCCACAGCTGCGAGGCTTCAAGTTTCACGAGGGCGACCCTGGTAGGCAGCACATACTTGGGGTGCAGAGGCGGCCACCTCTTAGATTTTCAACGCTGCACAGCTTGACCTCTGCTGTCAAAGATCACACCGTCCTCGAGGTTGGACTCTTTAACTGCAAAGGGGCTCAGGGAAGATAATTCGATACGAGCCCGCCTCGTCCAGAAAGGCAAATGATGTTGCTGTGCCCAGTACCTTTGCAACCACCGGAGCCTGCTTGTGAGAATCCTATTCACTGCTCCACGACAGAATCTTAAGCAATGCTTTTTGTTAAGCTTGGCCTCTGGACTAGAACAGCATCCAGTGGGTTTGCGAGGAATCGGTGTGCAACCATGGCTTCAGGAGTTAGTCGCTGTCACCTGCACACAACAGCGCTCTCACTTCAATGTTTCATAACCTATTTCAGTTGTCCAAATGCATATCAAGAATATATAGATGCTTTCTATGCTAATGCAGCTGTTACTTGGAGCTAGTAGCATGTAGGTTTTCATAACATTACAAAAAGCCTGTATAAAGATAATAACAATAATAATTGAAAAAAGACTGTGGAGGTATTTCTACTTGGCTTGCACAATACCGAAAATCATGTCTTGCAGGGCAAAGAGGTGCAGCGTGAATATCAGGCTGTCAAAATTATGTATCATCATCTGTCAATACGAACACGGTTTGACTATAGTGTAAAGTGGAACCGTACAGAGCATGCTGCAGCTGATCGATTTCCCGATGTTGAGAGCCCTAGACCTCTGGATAAATTATACTAAATGTGAATCACTGGAGTAAACCTGAATGTGTAGCTGAAACAATCTCACATGACACTCTATCACGTTAGATGAGGCGCCCGTTTTCTGCCGAGAACTCTCGTGCCAGCACATTGAGAAAATGTTTTATTCAGACTGCATTAGAACACAGAGTATTGATGCGTAAGTGTATTCACCGAGCACACCGCTGAATTCGCGTCACTGAACTTCTTGGTTGTCGTCTTTCTGTCTTCCCTTCGCGCGAAGCTTACCCACCTTGACCCCCGGGTGATCGGTTATCGCCTCTGTAACATCCAAAGAACGCGACTCACAGCACACCGGTGCACGGTGATGCCTTCGTTGCACCGAAATGTGACCCCAGCAACGTAGACGCTGAGAGCACTTGCAGCTCGGCTGTCAGCACATGGGGCCCTCACGACGCCGCCAAAGCTCCCGCGGCAACTGTCAGTGCCAGCGAGTGCCGGGCAGTACTCCCCGATTACGGTCCTGACTAACCTTGAAGCGAATATTTAGCCTGTGTTCCAAAATTTACTGGATCCGACTCCGGAGTAGAGAGATTGTACCGTGGCGTTTCAAAACTTACTCGCGTTTACTCGATGATGTAAAAACTAGCGTTCCAGAAGCGGGTTGTTTACTCCGGAGTTATTACTCACACTATCCTCCTCGGCCGTTTGGTAACGACGAACCAAATGGAGTAAATGCGTCACGTGATCTGTTCACCGTCTGCTTGGCAGACGTTCGAAATGACAACAAATGAGGTGCAGCCATTTTTGTGCGGTTATTATTTTTTGTTGTTTTCAATGCACGCACCACATCCAGACCGTGCACCTTCTGCAGGAAGGTATACCTGTGGTTATTATCCGAGTGCGAGCGTAAACAGGAGCTTCTCCGCATCCTCGTCCTCGGCGATGGAGGAACCTCGTAGTCTTACGTTCAAGGCTGAAAATGTTCGAACGCAGTCGATGATGTGGAAGTATTTTTTCCTTCTTTTTTTACCAGAGTGCATGTAATAAGAGGATAACGGTTGTAAAGCAGTGAAGGCTTCGAGGATTTCGTGTAAATGACCAGTCAACAACTTCACCCTATCTCTCTCCCTAGAAATATAGTGGTTTGGAAGTTGTCTCTGTTATTTTGTAATCATAATTGTGTCAAAGCGAACGTAAGTTACATACCACTGTTGCGAAAGCCCCTGCGCTGTACCGCTACACCGTGTGGAAGCAATTTCCGCAAAACGTAATCGGTGCGAAATTGCGATGCGTGGAACGTATGCCCTTAGGGCACTTGGACTAGACTTACCGCCCCCCCCCCCAATTATGCGGATTAATAAAAACAAATTTTGCATGTCTAACTGAGGAGTAAGTAATTTTGATCTCAATAGGCAGCTCAAAAGAAAGGTGGGCAAAGGGAGCTGGTGGACCCACCTCAGAAAACATCGCATCGTCACTGTCAAAGAAAAACTTCGCAGCGGTTAATATTATCGTCTCTTACAGCGCTTTCTTTATGATCAAAAGAGATCGTTTGCTATTTTCCGCCGTCGCTGCTACGTTTTCTTTTTGTCGTAGCCCAAGACGAAGCAAATCCGCGTAGTATCCAGGTGATAATCTCAGCCGTTCCAAAATCAAGTCGCGGATCGTTTACTCGCGATGTAACGTAGCATTACCCGCTGACGTAGGGGACAGGTTACTCGGGTAAGATTTGGAACACAGCCAGAATAAACGTTGCGATGGTCCGTGAAAGCTTGCTTTGGCTCGCCCAGTTCGCGAGCGTAAACGTCGCCATCTTCACTAAATTTGGCAACTCCGACTGCCTGACGACTACAAAGTTATCCCCATCGCCAAACTGAATCGTGACGACATTTTGACGTCACCGCAAACTTTATTATTTCACCAGCATACCTCGAACTCCGTCGAACTCCATAAGGAAAAAATCAATCGCAACGTCACATCACGTGACCAAGAGGGCAGCCAATCAGCGACCGACTGAGTTAACTTCATCGTTGAGTTTGAGATCTCACATAGACAGACAGGTATGTCCCCGTCATTTCGCTTCGAAAGGCAAGTATAGGTCTCAAGCTTTGCAATGGACCTGGCCTGGAAAAGCGAATATTTTTAGGTGGCTTTTTAATTATGCTTCATGACGCTCACCCACCTTGCTCGCAAATGCCATGCAAAAAAAAAAGTAGATTGGAAGGCGTGCATAAATATTTTGTTGATTTTTTGTAGTCCTCTCGGTTACTTATTACCGCACATCGACAGACGCTGACGGACGCTTGTATTGGACCGTGGCTCGTACAAGATGGAACGCTAGAACGCCGTTTTCATTGCCGCGTCTTACGAGCATTGCTGAAGTTATCCGACGGGGGCGGAATATCAGACGATGCCGGAGGCTACCAGGCGTCTGGTCGCATGACTAGCAGGCGGTGTCAGACGCCAGACTAGACACAACCGGACGACGCGAAAGGGAGACACTAGGCTTGTTAGCGTGTTCGGCTGAGCAGCCAAGCCAATCCAGCAGTAATGGGCGAGACCACTGATCCGTGGGCGGGGCTTAGAGCGGCCTTTGACCTGCTCCTCAATTGCGTCTAGTAGCGTAAATGTTTGTTTTTCGTAATCCATAATACGCGCCCCTATCATGCCTTCAAAAATATATTTTTTTTTTAAATATTAGTGTTTTTTAGGAGGCCCGAAGACGCCCAATGTACAGCCAAACTTCACCATCTTTGAGCAGAGTGTCAAAAATGTCGAACTCGAGTTCATCTTGGCCCCAATTCGCGAAACAAGTGCCAAAATTAGACTTCCCAGCTGGTAGTTTGGCTGTCATCTGGCATCCTTGGCTCAAGTCTGGCACGTTGACAATTATGTGGCGAGTTAAAAAAAAAAAGCCATAGAAACGCCAATGAAAAGCACTCTGGCACCAACGAACGCCTTAAAGCAAAACTGTATTAGGCCCACGTTAGGCTCCTATGATTCCCAAGCTCGTGACTAGCTATAGGCTTTTTTCTGGCGTCCTACCTAGCAGCCAATCTAAAGCTGCTCGCAGCTCAAGAAACGCTGGGCGTCGCCTATTATTCTGTTCACGCTCTTCGCTTCGTGATTGGTTCTTCGGCCTTCTTATCGCGAATGTCGCAATCTTATTGGCTACGAAGTAATAATAAGATGTTCGTCACTCGCCACGCCCTTTGTTTCTTTAGCTGTCAGTGACATTGCTAATTAGCAATCGGACTGTTTGCCTGTGTGAGCGCTCGTCGCGCGTTCGCGCGTCGCGCGTACGTGTGCGTTTGAACCTGGGTGCATGTGGGTGTTTTTTTTTACGTACGCGGTGTTTGCTAGCGAGCATCGAGTGTTTATTCAGCATGTGGCTGGAGATAAGATCTATTAGTATAGCAAATCCAATTTATATTCACGAACGTGCAGGTCGTATGCCCAATCTGTGCACCGTGACATTTGTGCAAAAAACAGGTACGTGGAACAAGCCTATACGTGGGGTCAACTTTCCGTGGCAATGGAGCCAAGGTTGCAGAGCAGGGGGGGGGGGGATGAAGACGGGAGCGGAACATGCGCAAATCCTGGGTGCTGACATCGGCGGTCTTGAGAGAAACAACGAGAACGAGAGCGACAGAAAAGAGTAAGAAGGAATGCAGACGAAAGGTTTGCCGTGTTCGTTTCGCCGCGACGAGTTGAAGTTGCTCCAACGCTTGTTTACTTTATTTAGTTTTAGGCAATGCTCGATTCCGGTATTTTTCTGCAAAGTACGTTAGGAAAGAACAAAGTACAGACCTTGCACAATATGTTTTGTTGCCTCTTTGTGCATATTAAGGCGTGGCCAGCGATATGGGCCCAGAGCCGTATATGTAGAGTGTTTGGCCATTCGTTGGGAAGTGTAGGAGACAAATGAGGAGGCGCCATTGGCCGAAAGCGGGCTGGGCGTGTTCCAGAGCGTCTTCAGAAATTCGAATGTGACCAACCAGAAGCCGAAAATATTACCCTGGCGGTGGTCGCGAGAAACAAACCTGATAACGGCATCGGAGTAACTCTCGGTGACTGAAAATATGGTACACGTGATGTTTCAATCACGCTCATCCAAAGTGATGGTGGAAGAGTGCGACTAGCGGAACGATCGACATAATCCGTACGCCAAGCGCCGAGGGCCGGGAATCTGCCGTCCGAGCGGTCACACTCTGTCCGAGCAAAACAGAGTTGAGCGGCGCATTCGTTTCTTACATCTTTCTGCATGATCATGATCAAAACAACACATGCACCCTATTTTCAACCACAAAGAGTTACTACACTTCACTCTTACGCGCTTATTAAAACCATATACGAACATATACCTTTGATTAGAACTGTTTCTCGCTACCACCGCTAGGGGATTCTTTTCGGCTTCTGGTTGGTCAAGAGAGCATGCCAAGCCCTCTTTCCGAGTCTAGTGCACGCCCTGGCTCTGCCCGCGCCTCCCATTGACCAAACTCTCTATATACACGGCTCTGTATGGGCCCATCGGACCGCCAACTGGGACCGCCAATGTCCGCGTCTATACCTCGCCGTTCCCAAGCGGCCCCGACGCAAGGGACCCTTCCCTCTACAATCTAGAGTATAATAATCTAGTGTCTAGATTATTATATTAACTCTATGGGTAGGAAAGCTGGACGAAAATATAGAATTGTGATTCTGAACCGTTTCGTCGAACCGGTTCGGAACGATATTTCGATTTGCTCCGGTTCCGGTTCTGTTCCAAAATGGTGCAAAAAATATCGGCTCGGTTCAGTTCCGTTCAACTGACTGGTGCCGAAAAAATCCGCCTGGTCCGGGTATCGAACCCGGGACCTCTCTATTACAGGTGGAGCGCTCTACCAACTGAGCTAACCAGGGGTTAGGCGTCAGTGGAGCAGAACGGGTTTTATCAGCTGCCACCAGTCTAACACCAACAAGGGTGAAGCTTGGCAATTTAAGGTTAATATTATAATGCAATTAAATGCAAAGGTGCCAGCGAGCTGGACAAGAATGACGAAAATGATCTCTGGAGAAAGGGAAGAAGAGGGACAAAGGACAAACACAAATCTCCAAACACAGCTAGGTGACTGGTGCGCGACCGAAAAAATCCGCCTGGTCCGGGTATCGAACCCAGGACCTCTCCATTACAGGTGGAGCGCTCTACCAACTGAGCTAACCAGGGTTAGACGTCAGTAGAGCTAACGGGTTCTATCAGCTGCCACCAGTCTAACACCAACAAGGGTGAAGCTTGCAATTTAAGGTTATTATTATAATGCAATTAAATGCAAAGGTGCAAGCGAGCTGGACAAGAATGACGAAAATAATCCCTGGAGAAAGGGAAAAGAAAGAGAAGAGAGGAACCTTTGTCCCACTCGTTCCCTTTCTCCAGGGATTATTTCGTCGTTACTTATAAGCTTTTTGAAGATGTATTCTATACGCTCGATATATAGTTTCTTGGATTCTGGTTGTTTCTTTCTCCAGCACAGCACGGATTTTCGTCGCGATTACTCGTGTGTCACACAACTGGCGGAATTCACCCATTTTGTTTTGAATGCCAGCGACAACAAACAACGTGTAGATTGTACGGGCCCGGACCTCGATAGGTCAACATGCGTTGACCTTTTGTCCTTGGTTCTGGCGTCTGTAACCTGTACAAATGAAAAAAAATATTATTAATATTATAATTTAGATTCTTGTAAAACCTTTGATACCACGCCACATCATTTATTATTATAAAACCTCTTATCCCTAGGTATGAACCACACAGTCGTCAACTGGGTAACTGACTATTTGTCCGGTCGTGAACTAAGTGTTGTACTGAAAGACCAGATGTCTTCGTCAATTGTAGTAACCTCAAGGGTAGCACAGGAGAGTGTACTGAAGCCTTTGTTATTTATTATATATAAATCAATGACATTTGTGAAGGTGAACAATCTCATGTTAAATTATTTGCGGATGATTGTGTAGTATACAAAATAGTTGAACATGACGAAGGATGCTTGTGTACTTCAGGACATTTTGGAAGTACTGAAAGTTTGGTGAGACCGCTGGGAAATGAGCTTAAATTTACAAATGTGTAAATATATGTTTTTCACCTGGTATAGCTTGTTCAACTGCATATGAACTGAAAAATGTAATACTCGTACGCGTAGGTAGCTATAAATACGTGGGCGTTTATCTTTCGTGCAATTTAAAATGGAATGATCACATTGATTATACTCTTGCCAAGGGTAGTGAAATGTTGTACTTTGTTATAGAAATACATCGCGTAGCGTGAAACAGAATGTTATATTTTTCTTTTATCAGGTCGATTCTACAATATACGTGTGTCGTCTAGGACCCGTTGCAGAGTTACCTAGTACAAAAGTTAGAGAAGTCTCAGAGTGAGGCATTAAGGTTTGTGACAGGAGATTACAGCCCATACACAAGTTGTACAGAAATTAAAAATAGATTAGGTTGTGTCACTCTTACACATTGGAGAAGGTGTTTAAGGTTACATTATCTTTTACACAGAGTATCATGGACGGACAGGCATTGAACTAAGTTTGTATATATTGGAGCCGCATCATGGATGAGCAAGTTTGGAACCCTCGAAAAAAAATGGCAGAGTTTCGTCAATCGAACTGACCATTTGTCTTCATAATTTTTTGTTAATACTATTTGGGAGCTGAATTCACTTTCAGAAGAGCTAATCTCTGCTTCTGATGTCGTTGTTTTTTTACAGGAGATTAGAGAGTTGTATTGAAATATAGAAATGTATTTTTCCTTGTTTGTTTGTGGGCATGTACATGAATTTTGAATATGTTCGCTGTGTGTACTCAATCTATGTACCCCCTGCATAATGCATAACAAAGTATAGAAATGCATTCATCATAGTTTTCTTTTTGCGTGTGTGAGTGATTTTTTAATATGTTCAATGTATGTACGCTATCCATGTCGAAATACCTGCATAATGCCTAGCGGCGCCACAGGTATTTATATAAATGAATAAATACAAAGATAAATAAATAAAAAGGGGCCTATTTAACTGGCTGTTTCAATAATACAACAGAAAACGTCAGCCAATAAATTTATACGGAGGACGTTACCGTTATAAAAAATCAACAAAAAAATCGATTAAAAATGAAAAATGTATACTTTTGTTTTTATAAAAATCAATGTAAAAATCTAAAAAATTTAGATTTTTAGAACATTAGGAAGAATATATAATAATTTCATAAATGTCACCTACAGCGAATATTATATTTTCGGATATCTTATGTTTAAAGCTACACACTGATGGTTGTTTCGTGTCATAGTTCTTACCGGTTCAGTTTCCACGACATTCTGAAATTAAGACAAAATTGCTCGAAGTAGCAAGTTTGCGATTTTATATAAAAAAGATAACCATAAAAAATTAAAGAATAGTTTTTTCTTTTCTAAAATAAAAAAAAGTTTATTTTATCTTTTATCGAACTACGAACGAATTACGAACTATTTTTAAATAGTTCGTAATTTAGTTTAGACGTAAAGAAAAAAAAGTCTGGCAGAATGCACCGGTTTATAAACAACGGCGAAACTTGCTGGCATTCCACCAAGTGGCACTTCAGAATTTTTTTTCTATAAAACTTTTTTGAGTTCTTATTTGTTTTAAAGCACAAATTCATTCATTCTAGGAATTGAGCTGTGACCTATTATCTTGTTTTAATTACCGATTTTGTCCCCCCTCGGACAAGTTTGGTCCAATTCAAATGCAACCACCCAAGGAAATTCAGCCTAACCCCGCTTAAAACCGCCCTACCATACGTGGGACCGCCTCGCGCGTTTTGTTTGCGTATCTCTGATATACTGGCAGGATGTCCAGGATGTTCGCAGACCCTGCAACCCCACAGATTACCTTCAGACTTTCCTGTAAGCCTTCAGTTTCCCGGAGGCCGGGCACGTGCGACGAGAGCGACGAGAGATTACGGAACTCGTCGACCGCCTCAAAAGAGCATCAGTGTGGTGCTGGAGACGCGTCGATCAGGAGGATCACTTCCCGCTCAGCATGAACGCCAAGGTCCTGGTTCTTGTCTTTGCCCTGCTCTCAGTCGGTGAGTTTTGGGGTTTTGCTGTATTAAATTAGGCTGGAGATACCCTTGGAGATATCGAGCCTCGTTTCACCCTTTCGTAGTGAAAACTTTTCCCGTTGAACGCATCCCGTAACTAATATTGGCAAGGAATAGGCAATGAACGTGACAAAATAATGAACGAAGTTGGGTGGTGAAGGTGACGGCCGGTGGAGGGCTCTACAGGATGTCGGTAATACAGTGTATTCTTGTTTTTAACAAGTGAGCTCAGAAAGTATAGTATATACGATACAGGTTACATAATAAAACATTTTCTTTTGAGCTTGATTAAAATTTGGTTTGGGCTAGTTTGTTCCTGATGTCCGTGCTGCATATGCCCCTTCGTTTTGTTCCCGTCTAGTTCGCGCTTTCTAATACATTTTAACCTTCTCATTCTTTTAAATAACGTCTTGACACAATGTTTCTTTCCCTTTTATTCCGGGATGCTGGAGTAGCCGGGTGGGGCCATAATTTTCTACATTCGGGCAAAGCACTTGAAAGAGCAAATCGTCCAACCTACAGGGCAAATAACGAGGCTGAAAATATATTTAAACCTCTCAAAAACAGACCGAGCTGTGACACTCAACTTGTCACTTCATGTGCTCACGTCGTGCTCGGTGCCACAGAGTCCGGTTGTCTTTTGGATCAAAACATATTTTCAGCGTCGTCATTGGCTGAGTTCCCTCAGTAGGTTGCCGCAAATAACTCTCTCCAATTTTTGTCTGTCTTTTCTTTATGTTGTAGGGGGGGGGAGGGAGTAGATTGACTTAGATGTTTAAAAGTGTGAGTCCTAATGTATGCAATAAATAAATCAACTTCTAACCCCCTAATATGGTCGCTGCTTTTACCTCTCTTGGTTTGAGAGCCTTGATTTATGAGAGGGCGCAACTCCAACTACGGAGGGTGTGTGCTACTTAATGGCGGATGGCTACAGCGCAGATTGGCAGCGAGTGCGCATGCCTTTGGTTGTTGCGGTGGTGAGGAGGAAGCAAGCCGGAGATGCAGAGACGCTTGTAAGCAATCCACGTTCTCGACACCACCTCGCAGCTGGTATTGCAAACGCGGCTCATAAGCCACGTGATCCCAATCGAGCAATTGGAAACACTCTGTATAATCTAGGCAGACTGCTCGTAGTTCTAGCGAAAATAACAATGTTGATGTGGGGAAAAAAATTATGTATTCCCCGATTCGAGCTTGTTTTAAACGCTAATGGCCCGATTCTCTTTTCTGGCATATCGTAAATAAACCAGAAACTCAGCAAACGTTATCGCTCCATTTTTTTTCCACAATTAGTTTATTAAATTTTGGACGTCGCTATACCATTACGCTTTATTTTCACTGTAGCACTTCGAGAAAATGTGAGCTCACAGACGTCTTATTATCGCTCTTTGGGCAATGCGATCCCGATATTCATCAACAATAACACCGAATGACCAATCACGAAACAAGAAGCGTGAATATATCCCTGTAAACCTCTTTTATCTTTTTTTGTTATTTTTTATTTAACGCGAGAGGTGCAACCAACGTCTTCTGACGGTCAGATCGCTGGATGGTGGGCAACACGAGCGTTAGTGCATTTCAGCGCTGATGGCCGAGGCTCAGCGTTTCCCCGGAGGAGGAGGAGGAGGATTTCCAGGGCGCTTCCCAGGAGGAGGGGGAGGAGGAGCCCGATGCGGAGTGAGATTTACACAAATATAAGTCGCGGTCATTGAGAACTGCGCAGCGAGCTGGAGACAACTTCGTTAGTCCTAAAAACGCAAAACGGCGTTCTGCCGCGGCCTGCGTGTGCATCACGACAAAGAGGGACTTGCAGACAACAGATCATCTGATTGTTTCAGTGACATTCTAGCTTAGTTTAGCTAGCAAGTACATCGTCGCTCAACGTAACAATCTCCGAAATTAATACATACAAAAAAAAACTTTCAGCACTGCTGAACTTGGGAAGGAGAAGAAAAATTAAGACACCTAGAAAGAAGGCCGGCGTGCGCGTACTCCTTTAAAAAAAAAAAAAAAAAGAATAGATGCGAGGTGACGTTAATTAGTTTATTTATTTAGGTGTTTATTTTTCCATATACTGCAAGCTGCCATTACGCGGCCAAGGCCAGACGCATACGAGGCATACATAAACATAGACATTAACAACCAACATTAACTGTTGCCATAAATTAATTTACAAATAGCACTGAGACGCTGTCGAAAATTCTTGAATGGACGAGGAACTTGTGATGTCAGTGGGAAGTCTGCTCATCCGTTAATGGTACGCGTGAAAAAAAAAATTAACACTCGGATAAGGCAGCAGGGTACAACAATATCTGTTTACAGGTTTGTGGCGTGTCTGACGTGAGATATTAAATTGCATAAATTGTCTACGAGGCTGAGTAAAGCGTAGAGGTAAAATATTTCAAGTCAGCAAATAATGAAAGCCATGACGCTCTGCCGACTGCACACGGAAATAAACAGTATTTTGCTTTCCTAATTTTATTGTCGCTTTCTCGTTTATGAAAATTTCGCTGATTCTATGCTGGGCTGCTTAGGAGCTTAGACTTTGATGTTGTTAGCAATATGATTGCGAAGTATGCAAAACGCGCTCGCCTGTTAAAGAATAAAGTACGTTCGTTGATCAGAAGATATATTTAACATTAAGAACAAACAAAAGTGGCTGTTCATGAAACAAAGAGACACACAAACACACGGGCGGTCATGGGTTCTCAACCACTTGAAAGCAACACGCCATAAAACAATATAACCAGTTCAGAGTTCGCGACTTTGGCAGTGGCGATAATTAAATATGCTAATAGTAATATTGTGATGCTACATATTGTAGCAATACATTACAGATAGATAAAATCTAAAAAAAAAACATTCACCTCGAAAATATAGATTACAAAACTTCTAAAAGAAGATTTAAATCCCAGTCTGATATGCACGCGGAGAACAAAGTGTTGGCTTTTGTTCGTCTTCCTAATGAACAAGTGTAGAGTCCACGGGCGTAGGGACGTGCAATCGAGAACGACCAGTCCAGTCGGAGTTCTCCGAAGACCGATTTATGTCCTTGGATATTCGAGACATTCCGATTCTATGGAAGACGACGAAGAAGAAAGTCTGATGATAGTCGCAAACGATTGGACGATTCCGCAGATAACAAATAGAAGTGAAAACGAAGACATGATGAGCACGTGGCTCGGAATCGTCTCAATTTTATACCCAGTAAATACGCTTAAATGTTACGGCGGTGAATATAACGGACCTTCTATGAATTTATTATCGGTAGGCTTCGACCGTGCGAGTGCAAGTCTGCTCAATAAAGTAGAAATTTGAAAACTCTGTTTCAAATAACATGGTTGCTAAACCTTGTTGATTCCTGAGTCTCGGGTCTTTGTTACCACGAATCACCACCAGATCGCTTGTTTTTTGAAAGTATTCTTGCTTCTTATCGACTTCGTTTTCCGCACAAGCTCTTCCACGAATCGCGCCAGCCTTCTGTCTTCTATGTGTTTGCCCTGTCTTCTTGCGCACCTCAGTAAAGGGGATTCATCCTAGTCCGCTTAACAATGTTCTACTGAAATGGTGCCATAATTCACTGGAGCAGATCGAAACGACCCACTTCACTTATCGTGTATTCATTCACGAAAATATTTTCTGGGCGGTTATCGTTCATTCACTTTCCACAAAAGTGCGATCATCGTTGATGGGCACAGGCGCAAATCAACGCCAATAAATATTGAGCAGTTGGTCGTGAGAATGACATGAGCTGAATTTCTGGACTTCTAAGAAATCTGGTGCATCTACTTTTTCCGCATGCACTGGGAGAGCCAATCACCTCGATCGGCGGAGGGCTTGGCCAGTTAGAAGGCTCAAAATCTGTCTAGACTTAAAAACACACACACACACTGCGCTGTCACACTGAGCGTGACGTAATCACGTAAAACGTCATGCTCACGTGTCACGGCAAGCCCATTTCTTTGGCTCTAAACGTGTGTTCAACTTTATCGTTCGCCGAGCCCCTTCCGTATTGAAGATTGCACTTATTTTCTCTTTAAAGTGCTTTGCGGGATAGAATAAGCGCACCAGATTTCTCAAAGTGTATATCGTGTACAATATAATAACCGCCAGCATTAAAAATAAAATTAAAAAAACAACTCAGGACGTGTAGTTTATTAAGTTTAGGCTTCGCGTTTTGTGATTTTTTCTTCGGTGTTCGAATTGAGTAATGAAATACCGCAACGTCATTGATTGGAGTGTTAATAGAATGTTTGAGGCTCGACACGCCCTGAATATCCTAATTTGTCAGTGACTCTAATTATTAGTAATAACTTAATTTCAATTGTTCTTTTCTAGAGAAACGTTTTGTTAAGTAAACTATACATAAATGAACAGCGTCGTCAACAGTGTCAAGTCATATAACTGTTTTTTTTCCTCCCTTTTTAGGGACGTGTATGTCGAGGGAACAATGATGCCGCTCCCAGGTTGTTCAATGTTTCCGAGCGCCTTGCCCTCCAATCCGAACGTGTGAGTTTGATTTCTTATTTCACCTTTCACTGTTCGACTTGTTTTTTTTCGACCATAACTTTGTTTTTTGAAAACAATCTCTAGAAATGACAACTATAAAGAGCTTATCCAATCTTACATCATGAATATCCATTTTATCCAACTTTTTCTTCGGAGTGAGAGCAGTTAGAAAGGTGCCAGTTGGCGTCAACACTATTCGGAGCACTGCGGTTCTACAATAAAAAATCTGGTATACCGCGAAACTGAGAAATGACCAGAATAGTCTGCATGCATATGTAAGTAAGGTGTTAATGAAGATAACGGCCAGGTCAAGTGTAATACAAGAGCAAACATGAGTCCAGAAAAAGCTGCACGAATCTGCGAATCAGCCACAAACGGCCAGGAACATGTTTTTCTACCTACCATCACAGTTTAGATCGCTACAACTGTCGTTGTTGATGTTTCTTTTGTTAACGATATAACAATACATTTATTGGGGGCCTGGTGAGTGGTATTGTCTCGATTCTTTAATTTCTGTTTTACTGTATATTTCAGTGAAGTTGTAGATGTGTATGTAAAGTAGTATTGTATATATATATATATATATATATATATATATATATATATATATATATATATATATATATATCAGGGTGTCAGAACCGGAACCGAACCGAACCGAAAACCGGAACCGACACGGTATTTTTTCCGGAACTGAACCCGAACCCGAACCGTTATATTGTTATCGCGATGAACCCGAACCGGAACTGATCCGGAAAAAATAACGGTTACCGGCCTCATGTCAAACGGTTCGGCCACGCGCTGTTGACTAATGAATGTGCTATCAATGCCATTTGTTTTTTTAAGTGCCGTCAACTGACACACCCTCACTTACATATTAATGCGAATAGCATTCTGGATACTTCACGCACTTTTCGTCTATAAGGTAACTCATCTGTCTATCTATCTATCTGGCATATCTAACCTCTTACGCCGCGGGTCGATAAATAAATAAAAAAGACCGGCGCCGAGCTGGGATTCGAACCGTTGACCCTTCGATCGGCGAGGCAGACGCGCTAACCACAGAGCCATGAAGGCAGTCATTCAACGCACTCTAAACGGTTGTCTATATCTTTAATACTAGGACGCGCTTTCACAGCGCTTGTCACACGCATGCCTGTACGCGCGCGTTCCATGCACGAGGGCTCATTCCGCTCTCGTGAGGCTGGGCTGACGCTGGCTCACCTCTCCCGCTCGGGCGAGAGGGTGATGTAGCAGCCGTGCTCAGCCTCACGAGAGCGGAATGAGCCCTCGTGCATGGAACGCGCGCACCGGTAGCTGTGACAGCGCTGTAAGCGCGTCCTATGGTAAAGATATAAACAACACGTTTAGAGTACCGTTGGTTGAGACTGGCTGAGACGCCAGAAAGTCTGGTCGGTACCATTTCGAGTGTTTGTGCGTATAGCGCGTGCTTGCGCGACTGCTGCCGTAAACGCGTCAGCCAGGTTGCGAGATCTGCGACAGGCGAAAGTCGTTAACAACTTTAGAATCGCCTCGTGGCTGAGCGGTAATGGAGATGTGCAGAGCTACATGACGAACGCGCGTAACCGCACCGTCGATGCTATTCGCATTAACGTGATAACCATCCCAGGCGGCTCGCTGATTTTTCTTCGCCCAACTTAGAATAAAACGCGATCTAGCCAAAAGTAGTTGCATCCATGGATCTCGACATGGAGCAGTACTGCGCGATGAAGCACGGAACATGAATTGGAGGCAGCGCCAGTCAGAGTTAAAAAAAAGATCGCGTACGAGATTTCATTTTCCTACAATCTCGTAAATCCTAAACGCTGTACGTGTGCTCATTTCATAACACGTTTCTAGAACGTGATGTTGACAATTTTTTTTTGATTTGATATTGTTATTTTGATGTTATGTTTGATGTTGTTATTTTGATGTTGGCAATCTTGTCATTTATAATTTGAACCGGTGCAGTTCGGCTGAGACTCGAATGTAATCGAACCGGAACTGATCCGAACAAAATAAACTTTACCTAAACCTGAACCGTAACCGAACCCGTATTTTTTTCTTCGACACACTGATATATATATATATATATATAATCGTATTCTACACCGCGAGGCAAGATATTTCATGTATAAAAGAAATGGTAAATAAAATAACCTATCTAACATTCAAGCTATAGGATTCTTCTTAGGTATGTCCTCTTGTTCGCTATGTTCCAGCGTGTCTCGTTTGTTTATCTCTTTGTTTTTAAGATGTTGAATAGTAACGTAAGCTTACCGGAGTTAAACAATCATCTTGCAAGAACCATGCAAAAAGGAAAAGTTACCTGAAAGATTCAGGTCGACGTCTCTCTTAGACTTAGCTTCTTCAGGACGTACAAATAAGCCTTACCAAAATCGCGACCGCGACTCCGAGGTTAAAAAAAGACTCATTCTCGAGTTACTCTACCGGCATCGGCTGCAATCACGTTACGTTCGGACTTGCAACAATTATGCTAAGACCATAATCATGAAGTATTTCCGCGAAGAAATTTAGAATGTGAAAAGCACTGATCTTATCTTTTTCTTCTAGGTGTTCGGTTTTAAAGCCCAAGAATATCAAGGATCAAGTAAGCCCTATCAGCCACAACAAGTCTACTTGCGAAGGAAACGTCGGCAATCAAATAAAGTGCTTTCATTCGGCTCCTGCACAATTGGACTCGTTATATTTCGCTAGTACTTGCATATACAAGTAGTGCGATCCGCGTCGCGACTCACGATAGAATTAAGACTCAAAAACACTGAAAGTCAGTTTTTTCCCACCCCTTCTACCAGATTTAACGTCCAACGAGCTCACCACGGTTAATTTTGGTGCATTGTGCTGTTTACACTTTTAGAGATATGGCGTGTCTACTTTCCCGACAAGCACACGGGAGCATCAACCGCTGTAACCTAAAAGAATTCGGTGAATGACAAGACAAAAATTATGTTTAAAGACGCGCATTTTGATGTATTTTGTTATGTTTTATCTAAAGTAATTTCTTGTTAAATAATTTGTGAATGTGTTTACTTGACGTGTTTCGTAGCACTTTTTGCGTATAAAAATAATACGACGTACATGTTTCGCTGCAGAAATTGACGGCTGTGCAAAGTACCATAGTGAAGCCTTGGCAGTGTACACTTTCGAAGTTCTCAATTTTATATATATATGCGAAAGAAAATCGCCCACGGCTTGAACATGAAGCTGAATTCTCCTCCCAAAATCTTTTCCTTAATTCACACTATATATATATATATATACATATTTTTTTTACATAAATATATAAAGTATGACCTGGATCGTCATTGTATAAACCGACGTGTAAACGCCCTTTTTTAGACCTAAAGCATACGTGGCGTCATGGCACTGAATATTGTAAAACGTCGTGCTCAGTGCCACACTGCAGTCATTTTTATGTCTAGTCATATTTGCAGCTCGTCATTCGCCGGACTCCATCCGTAGGTTGCAGCGATAGACCTTTCCGAAAAACCCCTCGAGACCTCGCGGCGAGGGGAATTGTGTGGTTGTCCTGAGGTACGCTGGTACCGACTCGAACGCTTCGTATATATCCTGGAAGTGGCACGATTCATTCTTTCTATCATAAGGAGCTGAAAACGCACAAAAAAAATAAAAGCAAACACAAAAAGGAGGTCATCACATACTTTGCTTTGCTTTCCTTCTGCCGTCCCCGCGATCTGAAATTGCAAAATGCTCAACCAACGCTAACGTAGACTTCGATTCCTGGATAATCTCACGTGAGTACATGGGAACTTTACAATGCGGCAGGCCATAGCCTCCTATATACTGACAAAGTTTAGCAGATCGCCACGAAAAGTGACCGCCGAAATGGAAAAGATGGAGCGGCGGACAACGAATGAGAGGAGAGCCACGTGACGAGCGCCCCGCTGCGGTGAGACGCCGAAACACACTTCTCCGCGAGTGGAAAAGTGTGTTTCGGGTGGAGATGGCAATCATATTAATGTAAAAGGAAACGGGGTCAAGAGGAAACACGGAAAAGGGCTCATTGCAGAAATCCTTTTGCAATGGCCATCAAAACGCCATGCCAAAAGGATTTCTGCAATGGGTCCTTTTCCGTGTGTTTCGGGTCCTCGCCGCTGCAAAAGCTGTGCGCTGACGTCCAGGTTCCCCGACAAATGGCTCTTTGATGCTCTGTGCTAGCAGATCCTCGCGCTCAAATCTGCGACGGGGCAATCTATGACTCCGTCGTCGAACTGCCAGGCCTTGTGAGTATAGAGGAGGATATGGTCAAACAGACTGTTGGGGGGGGAGGGGGGGGCGCCACATATTTTCGCAAAGGTCTATGAGCTTTGCGCGAAAGTTGTGGGATCGCTTCTTGGCGTGGTGTGGGAACCCTTTCCGGTTTGCTCCATCACATCCGGTCCTTCCACCGCGGCTGCACCTGTCGACACCACCTGACGTCACTTCACTTAGTTCCCGAGACCAGGACTGACTCCTCTCCAAGAGTCGGCCGAAGAGAAGGGTCACGGGGCCATGGGGGACGCTGCAAAAAAGAGGAGCAAAGTGACAACAAGAACGGGCAGCCGGTGCCAGCTCTCTTGACTCGTCTCCGAAGTGTGAAGGACCTGGTCGCTGGCAGTGCTCTACGGAGATGTCGGCACTGGGCCGCCTCCGTGCGTGCCGGCGCTGCCGCCGCCCTTGGTCGTGACCGCTGTCGCAAGCCTCTCGAACGACGAGGACGAAGAGGAAGGGACCCGCTTGGGACACCGGACTCCCACTGTACTACCGCGACCGAAGCCCCCGCGGGATCGCGACGTGAGCGAATAAACGGTTTATGATACCTTCCAGTGATTCCATTCGGTGGCAATCGATCGACAACGTGGAACGCTCCACAAAGTGAAGCGAAAGTTTTTTTTATGATTTAGATGTGTCTATAAAAGAGACAAGTCTGCAGGTGAGTTCCATCAGAGTATCAAAGTGCGTTTTTTCTCCAGCTATTTTGTCCGGCCCTGCCAGTACCCTATTTACGTGGGTCATGGAGATGAACGACGAGCGTTGATAACGGCAATAGAGTCAGGCAGGTGCAAAGTGCAGGAACGCAGAATTTGAACTGTTAGGCCGACGATTGAGCACCGTGCACACCACGGTTGCCAATCAGGAGATAGAATATTATAAACACGGTATTAATCTCATGAAGGGCCCTTCATGAGATGAATCCATCGCACACCTTGCGATGGGATTCATCCATGCGGCCCTTTGCGCCCGCGAAGTGGGTTTAAAATACCGTGAAACTATACAGATGGTAAGCATTGCTCGTACATCTTTGAAATGTGGCGGAGGAATGAACGCATTCGAAATAACTTGGATTATTTATCGTAGAACTATGCAAAACTTTGGATCATAGCAGCTTCGGCGGTCTCTTTCTTTGCTATTCTTATATTCGCGCTTCAACAAGAGGACTATTTTGGAGATTAAAAACGACTCTGAATAATATTCAACTAAAAAAACTTCCCTCGAGGCGTGCGGAATAAATTATATCGCTGCGAAAAATTGCAATAAAAAAGCTCACCCAAACATTAAATTATAAATAATAAATACTCGAAAAGGACAGTAATACTTACAAAACCAACCTGTTACCGCCTCTCAAAAAAACAAAACAAAAAACTTGAACATCGGTTACGAGTTCGCGAGGTGTCAAGGGGTGGAGGGGGGGGGGGGGCAGATTACTGCGGGTTGAAAAGGATCGACCAGCGTAAACTTGAAAATAGGGGTTTAATCGGCGAACTTGTGTTAGAAACAAAAGAAAAGAATGAGCGTCGAGAAAGCAGCAGGGAGCGTCGAGGTGTGGGCGTTACTCGTGGCTTGCGCGAGAGTGGGTTGGCAAGGTTATGCTGGGATCCTTATTGGCTACACTGGATACCTCAAACATTCGGCCTAGAATGTTCGAGCGTCGGACATTCGGGGTAAGAGTAAACGGGAATCTTCTAGACGTATGGAGTAAAGTGATGTTTCCACGATGAGTTCCCTCTCAGCCATGCAGGCAGCAATATCACGGAGACATTTATTTCGAGTTTGGCCTAGGTTTAGTAAGTGCTGATACTAAATAATTATTTTGTAAGAAACATTTCCAAGTAGCTAAACGTTTCTTTCAAAATACTATCAGGTAGCAGAGTAAGAATAAAATGCTCAAATTGTAACTAAACTATGCCGCTTCGTTACTTACCCATTCAGGCTAGGCTATACACAGGAGATACCAAGCTCGTTCGATTTGCCTACACTTTTTGCACCAGCTACACTAGGTGTACAACGCCTTTTTTATTTAGTTGTGTAGCCTATCTTTAACCACGTTCCGGAAGTATAATGTCATGCCGTTCTTTAAATGCGCTTCCTTTTTATGCACTGGTGTAAGCTAAAGTCCCTTGATACTTCTTTTACAAGTAACGACAACCAATACAAATGATAAAGCACATTCCGTTGGAAGCAAATGGAGGCATTCAGTTCAACCTCTACTGTGCGCCGCAATTCGCTTCCTAAAACCTGCACCGTCACGCAGTCGTCGGCGCTTCAAAGAATGTCGCTACTTGTAGGAAGCTCTTATCTATGGACTTTAGTGTAAGCTGGTGAAAGTAAATCAAACGAGCACACTGCTATTTCCAGATATCTTTCCAAAAGAAGATTAGTATATTTGCCCGGCAACACTTTCAACCTCGAGCCCTATCAACCTCGAAATTTTATGTCCGCTATCTTATTCACTGAATCTTATATTGACACGAAAGTACTACTAATTTCGGGTAAGTCAGCATCGCAACCCTACTGTATGCTCTAATCGCCACTTCAGAGGACCAGCAAGAATGAACTGCAGTTTACGCTCTTCCCTGTTCATCTCTAAGCTCACACAGGGGTGGATTTAGGGGTCAGGCTCGGGGAATTGCGGAAGGGGAGGGGGTTGGGTTCTACAGAAAGATCTGACGTCGCGGCCGAAGCATTGACTTGATCACTTTTGTTCACCTACTTGCCATTTCAGAGAAACTAATCATTTCTTCCTAAAAAGAGTTGGTGAATGTCTATCTTTTCTATTAAAGTCGCCCTTATGGCGCGTTTAAACTTGCAGATTCGCAGGCGGATCCGCGCATGCGGAAAGTGGATTTTGGAGCCGGTTGACAAAATCGACTCGTCGCTGGCGGAAAATACGGATCAGTTCGGAACCCACATCCAGATTTTCCTCCAGCGACGAGCCGATTTCGTCACCCGGCTCCAAAATACACTTTCCGCCTCCATCTGCCCGTGAATTCGTCAGTGTAAACGCGCCATTAGAATGCTTAAAGGGCAGCTCCGGTCGAAAACGAAACAAAAACAAATTACTGGTATCGCTTTAGTGGCATTAAATATGAGATTAGAAAGTAAAGCCGCGTACTTCACTAAAACCGGTTTTAAAGATGCGACCAGCTGCTCCGTATAGCGGGCGGCAAGCGGGTTAAATTTTAGTCAAGGAACACTGGTGCCAGCACCCTTGTGACGTCACGTCGCAGTCGTACGGCTGATGATCAGTGTTTCCATCCCTCTAGCAGATTGTTGCGGTTTTGAGGCGGGCGCCCGAAACCAAACTTTGAGTCATGATATTTATAAAACTACTCACAATATATATATATGTTGTAATTCAGGGACCCTGCTTTAGCTGAAAACGAGCCGTAATCCCAAATTCAAAAATGTTGACCGTAGCTGCCCTTTAAAAGGGCACCCCCACCCCCTTCCCCAGTTAATTCTGCCCCTGAGCTGGCAGTGCTGTGGGAGCTACACACTCACCTGACCAACAACCGCTTCCTTTACATCGCCTGCCTCCGTTCCTTGCGTGTGGGGATCGGAAGTGACGTGTACACGTGAAGAAAGATAGACGTATACGGCTGGACTAACGAGAACGTAGCTTCCAACGCACTGTCAACCTAACCCTTCGAATGGCAGGTTTTTCCCCGCATATTGAACACAAATTTTGGTCCTATACAGGCAGGCTGTAGCATGCCTTGTAAAGTATATTAATCGAAGACACACTGATCTATAGGCTCAAAGTTAATTAAGGCCTGCATGCCTCCAACCTATGATATTTTTGTCCAATCGTGCTTTTGATGCACGGTGCAATGCAGAATGGCTCCGCCGGCCTCGCACCCCGGATTCAGTCTTTTCGAGTGGCCTTAACGACATTTGTTTTTTCTCGGAACTGGGATTTTGTTTTTGAGTTTATTAGTAACTTAGTTTGTTACTAATTTCTATATCTTAGCGTTCTGCACCAAGCGCGTGGTCAAACTACATACATTCCCCTTTCTGCAACGAAAAGGAAATCGAGACGTAAGTCCCCTAAACAAAAACGCTCCACATGCCGTCAACAGGCATTATTACAAGACAAAGCATTGCTCTAAACGTAGAAATAAAATTGACAGTCCAGTTGGGATAGATAGGGAGGAGATCAAAATTGAAACCTGCATCGGAGCGCGCCCGAGTATGCTCGCACGTGGCACTCAAAAGTGACCCAGGCGGGTTGTCCAAGACCTGCATCAAAATATGAGCCTATGTAGCCGGGAGGATAAAGTCACTCCTTAAGATCACGTGACCGGCATTCTTACAAATAACTTAATCGAAGGATTGCCCGATCTATTCCAACTTCGTGTCGGTCACACACGCGAAGGAACGTCCCAGGTTAACCTCGGTTAAATTGCGACAAAGTTCATCTTGCTGCATTTCCTGCCCTATACGCAACTAGCCAGTTGCTCCAACCTAAGTAGCATAAAAAGAAGACGCCGAAATAGCCGCTGCAAGCACCATGGCACAAGAAGAGACCAAAAGAGCCAACCAAAAAGTAATTTGGGAAACGTGGCTCGGTTGTTGCCACCTATTTCTCTGCTGTCAAGAACCTCCGGAGTTCAAGGATGACTCCGCCCTTCGTAGATAGTGAGGGCACCTTCCTGGCCGCTTGCGTATCCCGGAGGCAACACGTGTCTATAAGCACCGCCACCAGTCTCGGCGTCGCCACCGCAGGGGAAGGAAGCACCGCTAGAAGACCGTCGACTTGTTCCATCGCTGACAGCTAACATGACCTCCGGTAGTTTGGTCGCCTCGCTATCGTTGCTGCTCTTGGGTAAGTGAACCGTCGCGTGCTGAACTCTATGCATTACCTAACGTTCCCCTTATCATCTCTCGAGCTCTGTGCAGTGCAAATAGCTTGTCAAAGCGCTTTCGTTTCCTTTTTGTTTGGGCACTCTCTCAAAGAATGGATTTTCTAAATACATTCTACCAAGCCTGCGGTTCCTACGACCTTAGACATAACTTGCTGAGAGTGAGTACAGCAAGCGCTTACAAGACAGATAAGGTACAAATGACTTGCTAAAAATATAAAAAGTAAATTATGGTGTGTCGTATTGGCGTAAAACGGAATTATTTTTAACGCAAATCGATGTTCACATTTTTATCGCGCACACCGCTATTTTTTTATTTATCTATTTAATAAACCCTCAATACCAAAGAATTACAGAGGTGGTGAGGATTTAGGATTACAAACTCAATTAATAGTATTTACATAAGATCGCCACAAGAATAATAATTGACTAGTGTAGCCTTAAAGAAGGGGGACAGGCGATTTCAATCCCAAGTGATTTTGGGAATAAAAAAACGGAAATAAAAAAGTAGCCTCTTTCTTATTTTTTTTATTTCATTTTTCTATGGTATTAAAGAAAAGAAAGGTGATGAATGAACTGTAAAAAATGTAATATTACATGTGTGCTTTGCGTTTTTTATAAGAAGAGCAAGAAAAGTTTCAAATGTACGCGCTCGTTTTCTGACGTCATTATTACAGATTGAGAGATGGGCTCACATGTAATGGAAACAGTCACTGTAATCTTCTTACGTTCTAGGAAGGAGCTTTAAAATGCTGCTATGGGTATTGCAACCGATAGCAGACCGTGGCTGACACTCTAGTTTAAATGCGTGATTTTAGAAAAGGCCAAGTCACAAGCCCTCTTTTCTAGTTTCTTTTTCTGTACTGATTCGATCTATCTTTCTTCGATCTATCGCAAATGAATACGTGCTACATATTCATTGGCGAATAAAGGAACATTATGCAGCGAACGTATAATTGAAATAATTAATCATTATGCAATTAGATATGTCCAATAAAAGCCTCGTCCCAGATTATACCTTTCTAGCAAAACCAATAGCAACCACAAGGGTGTCACAAAAAAAAAATTACAGTTTCTTTTCTTTATTGCGAAAATAAACTAGGCATCGCCGAACTCTCATTCTCGCCGAACGGTAGCGTTAGGAGTTCACATCCGGACGCCATAAGTTTCAGCCCGATCACATTATTTATTCAAATGTTATAAGTGATTTTCTGAAAATTTTAAAGAGAAAATGGAGCCCATTTTTGCCCGTTTTTCGTTTTCTGGTGCCATAAAGCCCCATGTATTCGAAAACTCCGTCGGCAACAATTTTCCCATGGAAACTTTTCAGCAAATCACTTATAACTTTTGATTAAGTTATCGGATCGGGCTGAAACTTTGGCATCTGGTGGTGACCTCTAGCGCTACCTTTGGGCGGAGAATCAGCGTTCGGTGATGCCTAGTTTATTTTTGCGGTAAAAAGAAACGTGTAAATATTTTTTTTTTGTAACACCCTGTACTTCGCAAGTCTTTTTTTTTTTTTTTTACTACTAATGCTTCTTTGCTTCCATAAACAGAGGGAAACAACAATTTTAATAGAGCTGTTGCTACAGACAACTTGAGAAACACAGGGCGTCGCGAGTCCTGGGTGTCCTATTTTCGTTCTTCAGCCAATGGGGTATCGGCGTTTAGCCGACAAGAACGCCGAACAATGGATCACGAAGCAGGAATCGCGAACATGGTTAGCCGCACCCTGCGCTTCTTTAGCTGTCAGTAGTGAATATATACCGTATTTTCCGGACTATAGTCCGCACGCGGTGCATAGTCCGCAGGGGCAAATTTGGGTCAAAAATAAAAGTATTTGCTTATATAGTCCGCATTCGATACATAATCACGACTTGTCATATGAACGATCTAGAGAAAAAGAAATCATTATATAGTCCGCTTCAGGCAAATTTTTAACTTTTACACATGTATAGTCCACGAAAAGTGTGATAATCCTAAAGAAAGGCAGTTTTTTTTTCTGGTGAAACGGGGGGAGGGGAGGGGGGAGGGGGTTTGACTTACGTGTTCTCGCTTTCCTCACTCGCCTTCCATAAGGAGGAAGTTAGGGCGGTCTCGTTTCCCTGTTCAGAGGGAGCGTTGCATTTCAACAGATAGGCCGATATTCCTATACCCGTCCTTTATACACGTTGATGTAAGCCGCCGAAGAAACGAAGCAAGCGGATGCACCCGAATCCGGATTTGCAACAATAGGATTGCCTAGATTTCTAGGAACGTCGTACGCAGGAACCGGGGAAGTCCTCTATTCGCCCACTGATTTTTGTTTCGTAGACTTTAATTCGAGTCTCGAAAACAATTTCTCAACTTGCTTCGGTCTCTACGTCAAGGAGGACGCCAATAACCTCTACTCTATGGCTTACATGGCAAAATGTTCAATCGAAATGGTCACTTTCAAGTGCACTACATCATATACATACACTATAAATCACGATAGACGGCTCCATTAAACTTGCTGAATATACCGCCGAAAATAGTTTTACGACGTGCGTGTTGTCATTTTCCACTCGCACTTTTCAAAAAGCCAGTGCGTCTATTTCCCGCACAACACTCGGAGAGCCAATCACCGCAACTTAGGGAGCCAGCTCAGCGAATGACGATGCCGAAACATATGTTTAGACCAAAAATCCGCAGCCTGAGTTGGGACATTAAGCAATGCAAAACGTCACGCTTGCATTCCTTAATGTCACAACTCAGACTGCATTTTTTGGTCATAAACATATGTTTCGGGATCGTCATTCGCTGAGCTGCCTCCGTAAGATAGATTGATTGGCTCTTCGTGTGTTGTGCGAAAAAATGGACGCACGTTTTTTTTTTGTTTTTTTTTTCTAGATTGCGGGCGAATTAGGGATTTTCAGGCACATTTTAGTATGAGCAAACATTACAGCGCTGTAAGTTTCAATTGGGTCGGGTTTGTGAAAAGAGTAAAGGGTGCACATTTAACCTACAAGTACGACCACTCACTACCCTCCCCCTTTTCAGTCGTCGCTTTCTCAAAGTTGTTTTCCTGGAACTTAGTGGACCTAGGTTTCGACTCCTCAAATGTCGCTAAATTTGTTCTGAAAATATTACGCGAAGAAATTATAATGAACAATCATGAAATTGATACCTCATAAATAATTCATATGAATAAAATGATTCCTGCTGTCGAAAATAACAAGTTTAAAGACACAATGAACAATGGCCACCCCATATAGTGTACTACAGTATCATCTGAATATACAATAAACGGCACATGCGGTGTAAAATCAACTGATTGATATTCGGGTGAATTATCGCTCAACCGAGAAACTGTACCGTGCAGGGGCGCGAAACTCAGCACCCCACCCCCACCCCCCCCTTATTTTTTTTAAAACAACAACAACAAATAAATAAAATAAACATTTTGCTTACTCGGGTCACTTCGACGTTTCTGTTAACGTTACATTCTTCCTTTAAGCGTTATGCGTATCGCTCGAGGGAAAATTTGTTCAAATGCAGCATTCAGGCTTTTCTTCGCCTGCATACTCATGTAACATTGCCATATGCGGAGCACCAGTTCGTCTGCTTCTTTTGCAGGGGTTCTGGGGAAGTTAGAACGCCGAGCTCTGATTGGCTGTGATTAAAGGATCGTGGGTAGACCTCGAAGCAAGCTGCCTTGAGGTCTACCCCTATCCTTTCCTCTGAGCCAACCAGAGCTCGGAGTTCTGACGTCAGCACAAGTCCCGCCAAAGAAGCAGGCGAACTTGCGGTGCGTATAGGGCAACACATCTTACCAAACGAAACTAGTATTAACGTAGACGAGTTGTACGTCAATCTCTGTTTTGATTGTACTAAGAGAACAAAAAGTTATGTAAGTTTGACCGTCAATCCCTTGTTCACGAACTTGGGAACTCGCTGAACTGACACGTCTTATTGCACTCACACACCTCAGTCAAACTCAGACTCGTGAGTTTTCAGGTCCCGTCCGAAGGTGGGGAGTGAGTCGAAGGAGCACACTCACTAGTGAATTTGGTCGCGGTATAGTTATACTGCAATGTGTCTTGAAAAAGTGATTAACCCTGAGGTTGAGCCAAGCCCTTCTTGAAACTAAAGCCAGCGCGTCCGCTCCGTTGCGTCACCCTAGCTAGGCCGGTGCCCAGAAAAATGATAGTTGGCTGGGCGCGCTGGGTTTTGCTGTGCTGAAACGTTGGCGGGGCGGCGTGTAGCTTTGAAGGGAAATAATTCACGAATGTTACGTACTTGTGCGTGACGACGACGCAATTAATAGAATTGCAGATTTTATGATTAGATGTCCGTATAGCAACTCTGACTTCTAGGCTTTGTCTATTAAATTTGGACGACTGAAAACGCTCGTGGTAAATATTAGCAACAATATATTTTTTTCTTCAAAAGTACTCAAGGTGACCATTTTTTGTAAAACCGAAGCGGTTCTCTGCATTCACAAGATTTTAGTTTAACCCATCTTTTTGATGTTTATATGCTAACCACGCAACTATAAAATATGGGAAATAGTATTCTAGACCTAGCGCCTTCTAGGTGGTCCCCTGAAAAATAAAATAAAAGTAACAGCACGCTCTCGACCTCCCACCACGGGTTGGACAGGCACTTTCATATTTAAGAAAATGTGCGAAAATAAGTGACTTTGCGCTACTTAAGGGTCATATGTCTTATGAAAAAAGTGAGTTTTAAGTGAGTAAAACGAGCAAATCGGTACACGAAATGTGTTTGATCACCTACATGTCAGAAGCCCGTCAAGTTACAAATAAATGTGATAATGTGTATAGTTCGTACTATGAGACAATTACTTAGCGGCTACGTATGTATAAGTTCCTTCACAGTATTTTTAAACAACGATAAGCTTTTTTGGACACAAACAGCTATGGTTATCTTTTCTGCTGAAGCACACTTCACATTACGCACTAAGCCATCATTTTTTCCACTTGCATACATTCTTGACGAGAATGTAACTCGACAATGGGAGGATGAGTTTAAGCGCTGCATGAGATGTGTCGTCGCTTGCACAAGTTTCCAACTCTTTGAAATTGGGCAGCATAGCTAGTGTCAGGTCTCTGACAACGTTTTGTTGATCCCATGACCGCAAGAGCTGAGCGATGTGCTGGGGCGACATAAGCTTGTTCGCAACAACTTCGGCGTGTATCACCACACTGGCGACCAGTGGTGCTGGAGGGCGCCCCCCCCCCCCATCTCTAAAGCATCTGTCAGATGATGGACCACTGCATCGTGAGGAACTGTTTTCGCCAAAACCAAATTTTATCTGCAGTATTCACACTTGATTGAGTTTTTACACAGCCGAATTGACGCAGTATCAAGCTACAAAGGTCCGAACAGGAGCCTTGGAGGACAGAGGTAGAAAAACAAATCACAGTCGACGCCGTGGACATAGATTATCTCGATGTCGGGACTATTTGCTTTCTAAATTCATCAATAAAATATTCTGGACATAAAATGCAACTGGAGCAGAGACCGGAAAACAAAAAATAAGTGCATTAAATCATGTCGCACCAGAACTACAATGGGGACGAGTGGCAAGAAGTGATACTGGCGACACGGATTTTTTTCATCACAATTATTACACTAGGTTCTAGAGTACAAAGCGAAATACTTTGAGTAGGTTTATCTCGCCTACTAATACCAACAAAATATTACAAAATACTTTGGAAACGTTCTAAAACTACCTGCTATGCCTCCTTAAGTACAAAAAAAAATACGCCGAGTTGTTTACTATAACATCATCCTTCCGGGCACAATAACAACATGGAAGTGTAAGGATAAAACGAAAAGCTGCCAAACCAACATACCTTCGAAAAACACGTAACTTGAACATCTTTCTCCGGAATTGCCTTAATTTATTGAATACGCCGTTGCTCATGGGTCACGGAGAGAAGATGTGTACCCTCGGTTCACCAGTGTAACTTCCCCGACACCCCGGCAGATAACAATAGGGCCTTGATACCCATATACGCACACACGAAAATGCTAAAGACTCTGGTCTCCGACAGATGCAGTGAAAACACATGCGTTTTGTCTTCGCATTTCGAACGGCTTTCTACGTCGCCCGATTGGGCACCCAAAGTCTGGCTTTAATTCCCTTGCGAGTCGCCTGCCGTCTGATAAAATTGTGTCGTCATGTTGCGTGATCTTATTTTTTTAATATTTAGTTTACAACTTATAAGACACTTCAATTTCTCTGCTTAGACCAAACGCTACAAAAATAACGACGAAAAAAACATTTTGTTTTTCGTGGCTATCCAGATTGTTTTGTCAGCTTCGTCGCAGGTGCTCGACGGTGAATACCCTCTGGTGGCTCTCCACGCTTGACGTTGGGGCAGTGACGTAGCTGGCGTAACAAAACGAAGCGCGCAGGCTTTAGTTTCTAGAAGGTGTTGGTTGAGCTGCCTGTGGGGCCCAATTAGTACCTGTTATTGTTCCAGCAATTCTCGCCAACGGCCAGTTCCACGGTGGTGGCAGTCTTCCAGGACCCCCCGGTCGGTCTCCAGGAATAGGGAGAGGCCAGTTTGCCGGTCGACGACCTCAGAATGGTCTTCCGGCAGCGTATTCAGGAGGAGCCTACCCCGTCAGCAACCCTGGATCATCGCGTGGTGACTTTCGCGAAGGACTATCTACAGGAGCACGACTCAGGACGTGTAAGGTAAGACTTTACCTTATGCTCTCCTACGGCAGATACAATGATCGGGATGATGACAGGACACGTGCGTTTCTAGTACGAGTCTCGACCTATGCAGATGGAATGCAGCGCTGTAAAATAGATTCGTAAAAACTGTCTTTTTGGAGTGGGAGGGGGGTTACTGGCCAGACTAAGGGATGGCACCTAACAACGCCCCAGCGAAGAACTGAGGATTCCACCAGCTACCTGGGGATCTCTTGAAGTGCACCCAAAATCTCGGTTACACTACGCCTTCACCACATTAAGCCTCCGTCAGACTGGGGCAGTCTTGTACGTAGCTCAACTACTCTACTCAAGTTTCTCTAGTTTAACGACTTTTCTGAGTAGTTTAGTAAGTTTCAATTACATTTCTATTTCAGAAATTTGTAGTTTACTTTAATTACCTTTGACGAGTAACTTCTACTCAAATTACAAATTACTTTCGAAGTTTAGTGCTAGGTTTGCTTATCAACAAACATTCCTGCACAAAAATATACAATGTTGGAAGATCCGCTGATATTTGCAAAGAGGGGAAGCATGTGGCGTAGACAGGGGGAAAGAGGAGTTTGAAGGGTTCTAAACCTGCTAAAATTTTCTCGAGCCCCCTTTGCAACAACTCTGCTACGAGGGGCGGGGAGCGGACGGACACGTCGCAAGTCAGGCCGAGGAACAGCGGGATTAGCGCCGAAGACCGGCGTTTTTTTGTGGCCCGAAGCTCAGGGAAACTTGAGGCATTCGAAGAAAGGGCTTATCCCCGCTTTTCCCCAACGTAGCTGAACAGAGCGGAACGAGCGGGGTGTATTGTGAAGCATCAGCATAAATATGTTGGCTGCGCCAAGGGGCGACCTAAGAAATCCCGCTGACGTGGGCTGAGGCATACATCGGACAAACCGAACGATACGTCAATCAAAAAGCAAGTGAGCACGACCTGTATTTGTGTTCTAAGGCAGGAATTTACCCTTGCACTGTACGGTTCGCCACACTACCCCCTCTTTCAGCATATTCAAATCATAGGCCAACGCATCAATAAATATTCCAGGGCAATAAATATACCAGGGAAACTAATGTTATATTGCCTACAAAACACATAAACTAGGCACCGAGCTCTGTGTCAGTCAGACGTCAATCAATCTACAAGAGGTTATTTTATTGACAAGTGGTCATGATTACGTAGTTATTATTTTTTGTGTACTTATGTGAGTTCGGATTCTCGGCTTCGCTGTGATTGTTGTCCTGTATTTTCCTCCAATTAAAAAATTGAAAGTTATCGGTTAGCGCTTGTCCTGTCTACTTTTCGATAACTCGGATAACGATATAATGTATGCTCAAAAGCGTCGGCGGGGTATTGAGTATCGTCGTCAGAGCTACTGGAGTGATCTACCGAAGCTTACTTTTAACTGCTCTTGCCGTAAAAATGAAACAAAGGGAGATGTGACGCGTACGACCCATATCTGTTGGTGTCCTTTCAGGAGCACACCTGTCCCTTTGGAACCCGATGTGTGGCCGCAGTGATTCCATGTGTGAGATCACCGTGCTACCCTATTATAACCTGTGAGTATTCATGAGTACCTCGTTATTAAGCATGATTGCGAAAATAAATCATTTTCGGTATATTATTCTCGGTATATTATTTTCAGCGCATCGCAGCATAGTATTCAAAAGGGAGGACTTCCTTCTAAAGTATAAAAAGTTTTAAAGCATGGAGCGCATTCTAACGAAACTCCAGTGACACCACCCCAAAATGTGTCTGTCCGTCCATTAACCCCGTTATATTCAGCGGGGAAATTTATGTCATGGGCTTTCATAATCTTTCGTGACAGCACAACAATACCACGCCACGTGACGTCAGGTGAGGTGATGTAGTGTCTGGTGGCGTGAATTCCCCCTCTAAATTTTGCGAGAAAATTGACATCACGTGATCGGACGTAAAGTGACTTGACTTGACGTAACGGTGTCAAGTTGTGGTGTCCCGTGATACGTTGACGTCACGTTTCTTGAGGTAACGTTACGTCATTTTTCTTGCTTAAGGTAACGTAGAATTTAATAAAACGTATATTCTTCGCTTCTCGAACCGGCTGTTTAACGTCTTCTAAACATATCCAAACGATCGCTTTATTTCTAATTTAGACTATTAAACGTGGCTTCACTTTCACATTTTAGCATTAGTGGCGTAGATACTGATTACGGAAATACTACTGTTTACATTTTGTTTTATTCATTGTTTTCGGCAGAATGTATTTTCTTTTATAAAATTATTGGTTTGCCAAACTGCATCAATGTTTCCAGCTACAATGATTTGTTTCTAGCAATCTCACCAAACGTATATTTCTGAACGCATGAAAAAAAATCGCTATTACCTAGACTTTGTTCGCGCATGTCATTTACTCCTCGTCATTTATTGAATTTTGTTCTATCACTTTTCTTGCAGGTGTTTCCTAGCCTTCATACTGAAGGCAAACGTTCAAGGCCTTCCTCATTGCTCTTTAAACATGTCAATGTTTATGTCGCTGTGAGAGATTATCGGCATTTTATTCGTTCAAATGAGTGTAGGGCCAAACAGATGTATTCAAAATTAATAAAGCGTATAAAATCAACAGTATTACTTGGCCAAAATGTTCGCAATTTACTTCTGATTTTGGATACTGAAGTAGGGGAAGTATACCTAACCGGACAACTGAGCTAACCTACTCCAGAACTTAATATCATCAAACCAATTTTTACCTCTCTCAACAAAAAAAAAAATTTTTTTTTCATAGTTTTAGGCATTTTTTCACGCTCCTGCCTTCTTGGCATTTTCAATAATTTATGAATACATTCTATAAGGTAGACATTATTATATGCATAAGGCGAGGACGTTTACTAATTCCCTGTTTTTGTAATAAAAAATGTATTTGAAAGAACAGCTTTCTTTTGTCATTTCTGAAAAACTCTACAAAAGTCACTTGTTTTGTTTTTTGTTTTGTTTTGTGTGAAGAAGATATAGTCACCCAGTAAAATATTGTCTACGTACTAAATTTATAGAGAGTTGTAAAACCTTTGAGTGATAGTCTAACATAAACTATATACATCTAACAGCCTGCGTCCGTTAAGAGGCATGTATGTGCCTTAAAGAAACACTGCAATGCATTTTTTATTTTCTAAAGGCGGGACGCGTATTCGCGACTCCAGCGACCTATGGGGGCGCCACCACTAAACAAATATGGCGGCTGGGGCCAGGTCGCGTCGGCTCGGCCGGGCCGCCTGAACGGGTGGCGCATTCAATTTAACAGATTTTCCTTTGTTTAATGCCCAATTTTATAGGTATTTGAACTGAGACAGTTAAGTGTAGCCGGTGCACATAAACTTGCAGAGCATAGTTTTGTATTCCCGGTATTTTTTTGTTCTTTTCATGACAAAGTTTCGTTTCGGAGATTTCGTTCAAAACCGAAACTATGGGCTCTGGAGAGACGGTAACAGACTCTAATCCGTTCTGATCATCTAAGGAAAGCGGCGATGACTACAGAATTGTTCCACCGATAGTAATGTTCAACTAACTCGCATGCCTCAACCATGCAACTTATCTGTCCGCGAAATCGAGGTTTTATGCGTATCCGCGTTTAAGAAACAGCTCCTGTCGTCTGCTCGGTCAGCAACACAGGCTGCAGGAAAATGACGAAAATTAAGCAAGCGCTTCTTGAGCCAAGGAGCATGTTAACGCGCTGGCGCACCACTAAGCAGCTGATACTCGTATTTAAATTCAGGTTTTAGTAGCAATAGAGAAGTCATTTCGACGAACTATGTCCCACTAAAGCGATATTCGTATATTCTTCGGGTTGAAATATGAGCTTAGTCGACTAGCTATTAAGTGAACTGCTGAATAAAAGTATATTTGACAGAAAGAGAGGTACTGCTTAAACTTAGCCAAATGGTTCTAGCCGGAAGCACGGAGACGAATGCGGGCAAACTGAAGAGTGTCTTCATCGGAGATTCACGCAGAAGCTCTCTGCATTGAACTTGACTTGAAATCCTGAACGAAGAAAATTAGTATTTTTTATGGCCGGTCAACCTGAACAATGTAGACGTGTATTGCTGCTGGCTTTGACGGGAGTATAATATAAATATTGAAGGCGCGATAGATCATAATGCCGTGACAGCTTCTAACTTTGCGAGACGCGTCCCCCACCTTTTGAAAGCAGATAATTTCCCTGATTAATTAATCGTATGCAGCAAGCAGGTTCTCCTGAATCAAGTAATTGGGAAATTAGCCCAACTCCTTCAGTGTGGTCCAGAGGTTTTTTCGGTGAAAAGCAGCCAAGATGAATAGCCAACGCACCGATCGGCGTGGGTGGCTCAAACTTGAAGCTAATCTAACACAACCAAACTCAAGAAGAGCAGCTATCGAACCTTCCCATTCACTTGACTGCAACATTGGTGTTAACTCCAGTGAAACTCCTCGTCTGTCGTCCTCAGTCCACTGTTCTACATCCTTATAAAGAAACCACTTATCAGTTACCAAGTAGTCGTCACTTTGAATGTGATTCAAGACAGACAAGAAATCAAAACGTTTTTCCGTGATTCCTCCCCATCCAAGAAATCGAAAGCACGCGACCGTGCGTTGTGGAGTAAATGGGCTTTCAAACACGTGATGGAAGAAAACAATCTACTGATGCTTCACCACACTAATGAACACACAGGCAAACTTAAGAAATTTTTGGACCTTCCTCAAATTACATCGTTCGCCACCGCGCCGACAGCACATGTCCGCGAAAGCCGCCAGAGACGCGGAGGGGCGCGGAGCGACCTGGTCCGGCTGTTTCCCGGTTTTCCCGCTTGGTGGCGTCCGTTTGCTGGAGTCGCGAACATTAAAAAAATTACCACAAAAATAAACTTTAAAGAGCAATATTTATGCCTCTAGACGCAATTTAGGTGTGGAGTGTGGAGTTCCCAGCTCGCTAAGCCCCGCCCCGTGCTTACAAGGTGCTTACATCTCATTTGCTGGAAAGATGATTGACGTGTGAAAGGTTTGTTGTAAATTCGTATCTGCCCGCCGCAATAGTATTTCAATCGAATTTTTTTAGTTTGAAAAACAAATGATCTAGATAGAGTCAATTTTGTTTTCACAAATATCCCGAGATTGCCTTTCCGCTTCGGTTTCAAACAATAGGGATTTTTCGTAGATCGCGTTTCCCCTCCGCTAAGCCCTCCGCAATAAAGAAGCCGCTCCTGCGCCTGCGCGCCGATGGCCTTGACTGTAGAGTTCCGGGTATCGTAGCGGATTGCGGAGAGAGTTGCGGGACGGCGAAAACTATCTACGAAAACTCCCTAATCACAAACATGGCTGCTGGCGTCTGCGAAGCGCTTAACGGGAGTAGCTCGTTGAGATCGTCAGTTTTTATGAGTGCGGGTCGTTTTGAGTTCACTGAGGTGTATAGAGCAAGATCTCATCAACCGGCATAGCTTGAAGCAAACAACTGTCTCAAGTACGCGCCTTTGGAAGCGCTGTGCGGGTGCCTGTTTTCGTAGCAAGATTAGACAGTTTTAGTGGATCGTACGCTAAAGCCTTGCGTACGCAATAAAATTGCGGGTCGGGAGTGCGCGTGCGCAGAACGCAATAGAAGAGCTAGCGTATTGCGTACGCACGCAACGCTGGGGATTTTGCGTGGCGGGCTAGCGGGCTCTGCGGGACACTCTCGAGAGATCTCGGACCCAACGAGAGCTCCAGTTTCAAGATGGCGGTTACCTCGACTGGCGCAGCAAGGGCGACGTGGTGTTTTCGCAGTCCTGTGTTACGTGAAATTGCGTGATGCTCAGCTCGGCAATTCTTTCCGGGACCTACGGCGGTCGAATCAGATCGCCGTGCAGCTGACGAGTGCACAGTGAAAATGTTCGCCGCTCGGAATGTGCGTCAACACTGCGATCTGCTCAACGCTAAGCCTATTCGCACAGTTCATCGCCGACGGACGAACGACTCTAAAAGAAATCGTCGAAGTTCTCGCTATGCACTGGACATCAGTAGGTCATGAATTTAATTCCGCGATAGCATTGATAAAAGCTACCGTTTCCACGGGACGACTGACGGAGGCTCCGTGATCGAATTTGGCTACGCACTAGTACTCGTAACCTCTGTACCCCGCAGAAAAGCTCGCTTAACGAGGCAGCTGCGGCTTGGTTTAATTTGAAATAAAATGATTGGACACGTTTTCATTTTCAGTATTTCTTTCCAGGAGCATGGTTGCGCTATAAGCACGCGGAATTCTACGGCTCTGCCATATTTAACCAAGATCATGCGAGGTGTTTACTCGGAAACGTAACGCACAACTAAAATCGGTCCGAGCGGGTCATTTTTAGCGTACGCTATACTATTGCGTATTGCGTACGTAAGAGCCAGCAACGCTATACTAAAACTGTCTATTGTCCTAAGTCTAGCGTCCCACATGCACTACTTCGATCGATCTGGCTTGACTTCTCTCTTTGCGGCGCGTGTTGATGCTGAATAAAGATGTTGGTTCCCGTAAAAGCGGAACCGCTGCTCTGTGGATTGTGCCACCGTCGTGACTGCGACCAGAGTTTCAATACCGAGAGGATACCTACACAGGTAAGGATTTGTGAGCCAATTGGCTGGAGGAAATTGGGCGTTCGGCTCGAATCAAGATTTTCCAAGTATGTTCCCGTAATTTCGCTTCGAAAGGTAGGTAGCTCTCAAGATTTGCAGTGCAGCTGGCCTGCCAAAGCAAATAATTTTAGGTCACGCTTTAATTGTGCGTCACGACGCTCTCTCACCTTGCTTGCAGATGCCATGCAAAAAAACAAAACAAAAAACCATAAACATAAATTACAGCATATTTATTTTGTTGCCTTTATCTGTCCTCCCGGTCGCTTTTTACCGCACACTGACAGACGGACACTCGCTTGAATTGGAGTGTCGCTCGCCCAACATGGAACGCTGGAACGCCGCTTCCGTGGTCGAGTTTTGCGAGCGTTGTGAAAGTTTTTAGATGGGGCGGAATAGCAGACGGACGAAGGCGAAAACGGAAGTCGACCGGCAGCGCTCCTGTCCGCCTCCTTGGGGCATGGCAGATGACGATACACGGTGGTGAAATAGCAGACGATGCCGAAGGCTGCCGCGCGTCAGCTCGCACAACTAGCAGGCGTTGTTAGACGCCAGACTAGACGCGCCGGATGTAGCGAAAGGGAGACACTAGGCTTCTTAGCGTGTTCAGCCGAGCAGCCAAGCCAATCCAGTAGTAATGGGCTGGGCAACTGATTTGTTGGCGGGGCTTAGAGCGGGCCGTGACCTCCACCTAAATTGCGTCTAACGGCGCAAATATTCTACGAAAAACTAATTTTTTCGTGAAAGTGTTTTTTAATATGTTTTGTTTTCTGGCAGTGTCACTTTAAAAAGGCACCTAAAAATGATTTTTTTTAAACAGTATGGTTGGGACATGCATGTCAAAAAATTATATGGTCGCGCAAAAAAATTTTAGTGTAATATATTGACGGCGCGAGTAGCTATTTAGTCGGTAGTCACCTTCTTTCCACTTGTTTTCTCACTCTGCAGGAGAGGTGGATCAGTTTGGCCGTTATGTTGAGGTGGAGAGAGTGTTTGACCATTTCGTTGAGGTGGAAAGAGGGTATGACCATTCCATGACGTCATGGACTTTGCGCGCAGAATTTAAAATAATTCTCGCGTCGTCTATGTTGTTCTAATTGTTTTGTGTGTAAAATTATTTTTACAACACGTGTGTCCCAACCAAACTGTTGAAACACTTCTTTTTTTCGGTGGTTCTCTAAGGAATTACGTGCCCCGAGAAGTTGATATATCTTTTCTTTTAATAATTTGTATACAACAAAAAAAAATACTTGAAGCGTGAAAATTAATTATACAGTAGACTACAACTGCCCTCTTCTTTCCACAAATAAGGGAGGCATCAAATTAACCGAATGGAAACGGTAAGGGTAGGGGGAAGGAGACTTACAATGCTAAAGTTGAGGCTTGGGCGAGTTGGCACATACTTCGGAATTAAAAACAGCGAGAAAAGACGAGGACCAGACAAAGAAGTGACACGGATGCAGCGCTGCTTACAATGTCTTCCTGTTACCCGGACTAAAAATGAAACCTGGGAAGGATAAAGGCTGGTTCTCACATGCAGTGAAGCGCTGATGTAGCGCTGCTCACGTGTCGTAAGCTACTTATCGTCTGCCGTGAACAACAGTTTTGACGGTGCGATACAAAGCTAGTGAACGCTCCCGTCAACACAAACTTAGAGCGAGGTCAGCGTTATGATTGTAGCGCTCCGCTGCATGTGTGAACAGAAACACAACCTTGAAGTCAAACTTGCAGAAACCTTCTTAATTTCCGGTCAAATTCCAAGGAAGGATTGTTCAAGGAATTTAGCGTGTTTATGTATCCAAATTGGTGCTTTGACTAAACGTTTAAGGTCGTCCTTCCCGAATAACACCACGGAGGTTAAACCCTACAGCAGAAAGATTGTTACATTCAGACAAATGCTTTGACACTTCCTAGTATACTAACCATTAATCTTTATACAGAGTTACACCCCTGTCAGACGGGCTAGTTTAGTGCACTTCAAGCGAGTGCACTTCGACCCGTCGAAACACACTGCAAAGTGTGTTGGTGCTACACGGGAAAACTTAGTGTCACTCCAAAATGATGGCAATGACGATGGGTAAAGTAATGGGCACGCAAAATATTAAAGCGCAAACGCATATTTTCATAAATAACTTCGTCGTCTTATTAAAACACGTTACCACACATTGTTGCGCTAAGTCACGAGCTTCTATCCAAATTTAAATCCAATTTGATGACTATGGTCAGCCATTACAGGCCAGGCAATTCCAAAATCTAGACCACGACTAACCACGACCTATAAAGCCGGTCGTGATCTAGACATCCAGATCGAAACGGGCAGGGGTGGGGATTGAACCCAGGATCCCTGGGTTCTGCAGCGCGAGCTTTCGCTCCGCGTGCTCCGAGCTGGTGTGCGCTAGAGCAGGTAGGGAAGGCAATGGCGTTACTTTCCAGGATCCAGTGACTTTAGGCCACTCCAGACTCGCCACAACGAAACATCATGGAGTGCATGTGTAAAGGAGCTATAGAGCGATATCCGCGATGTTGGGCAGTGGAAGTGCATTGTGGGGGCACTTTTCTCCGTGAGAGCCGAACGTTTATCAGATAAGAGGCAGCTGGAGCTGGATGCCGACGCACAGGAAAGAATTTCGAGTGACATCGATCAGCAGCTGCAGGCCAATGCCTTCACCATAGTCACTCTCATGACCGACAGCCTACCCGTGATCAGTCGAGAACGCTGGACGTTCCAGAGGAACGAACGCTTGTTCGAAGACACCTTGCCCCATTTGGGCGAGTTCCATTTCAAGCAAGCCTTTCGCGTCTCTCCTGCCACCTTCAGATTCCTGGTGGAGTCTTGCATGTGCCTCCTGGCCGTCGCTGGCCGTCGCAAAGGGGCCAAGGTTGGAAACTAGATTAGCCGCTTGGTTTTCTACAATGCACTACTTTCTGGCCAACAGAAAACAAGGGCGCATCTAATATTACTCCTATCGAAATAATAATTTTACGCAGTGTTAGTTTCTTCTATTATTTTTACTCCTTGAACACTGCTATCGAGATTACACACTCGGTCTACCGGAGCGAGCGTAGTGTGCTCCCCGAACTCACTTCATCGGAAGTGTGTTCTTCGGGCAGGGCTGGGGATTGAGCTCAGGATCACTGGGATCACTGAGAAGCGCGAGCTTTCTCTCCACGTGCTCCAATCTGGAGGGCGCTAGCCCACTCGGCCACCCATACCCCTTAATAAAGACACGTTAAAAAAATTAGACGTTTGCAATTCTCTGTAATGACGAATTGGAGCGCAGCTCTTGAGGAGGAGGAGGGAAGGGCACGAAGGGGAGGATATGCAGCTGCTCTCCCTCCGTACCTTCCCATCCTCCTCTCCTGCTCCCACCCCACTTAGCGTAAACATTTAGCTAAATTTCCCGCTAAATTTAGCGGGGAAGTTTTTCCGCTGAATTGACGTGTGACGTCACATGACACGTCACGTGAAATTTTAAGTGTGACGTCACGTGACGTCACACAGATAAAATTTCAACTCTAAATTTAGCGGAAAATTTTTCCGCCAAACTTAGCAAAAACGTTTACCGCCAAATTTAGCGGGAAAATTTTACCCTCGTGACGTCACACGTGACGTCACGTGTGACGTCATTTTGGGAAATATCCTTTAATGCAACGCGAGGTTACGCCGACACCGACGCCGCTCAACCCAGAAACGGGTGCCATAGGAGCTGTGCTCCAAAATAACGTTACATTAGTGAACGATTTTTACGCCAATTGGATGGTTCTGATCGATCATCGCAAGCCAAGATAAAAAAGAAGCATATCCAACTTTGGCGTTCCGCCTCCTCCCACGGAAGTCTACGAGGAGGCCCTGACACCGCCCAATTAGATCATAATTATTGTGTTGTCTCGAATAGTTACATGCTGAAACAAAAGTAGGCTCTATCATTCTCTGCTAACCAAGATATCCGTTAACTGACTGACTTTGTCGTCGTCTTTAATTAATTCACCGCGGCGCTAATCTTGGTTCAGATCAGCCTAAACTCCAAGTCCACCCCACTATTTTTTTGCAATGCCACTCTTCTACATGTCCTCTCCTTCACGAATTTCTTATTCTTCATGAAATAAAACTTATGCCACGTTTTTGGTTTCTGTGTTATTATGTTTTACTGTTGAAACACTCCTATTGATGCCACGCACTCGATCGAGCGAAGTGAGTTCGTCAAACTCACTTGAAGCCAAGTGTGTTCCTCAGGAAGAAGCCGTGTGGCACACTACAGAAATGACACTAAAGGCGAAGTGCACTTGGTTGAAGTGCACTAAATTAGCCCGTCTGACAGGGGTATAAATGTCAAACCAAACTATCGTTCAAGCAACGTTTAGTATGTCCAATGTGCAAATGTCACACAAACTACAATACAACGGGATCTTCTATACCACAGCCGATGCGCAATCCACGTGCTTTTGTACTTTTTAGCGTAACCAATACTAGGTACTACAAAAGGGGCCAATCCATTTCGTCTAAAATCTAGGGCCGGGCAATTGATAGATCAACCTACCGATTAGAAAATTAATGCTTTAATCGCGATTAATTTTTCTAACCGATTAATCGATGCAATTTTTACGAACAAAAATGAAGTAAATATTAAACGCTTTCACCGCGCAGACGAGGAACAGTACACCTGTAAGTAGGGCAAACTTTGGGTAAACGTTTAGCCTGAACTAAACTTTAGGGGCGAGATTTGTAACTATAGGCAAAGTGCAGAAGGTTACAAGTGACCCGGCCACTTCAATGCTGTGCGAGTGACCGTTTAGTTTAGCGAAGACTATTATGAACAATCAAAGGAGGTCAATGTTCCCGGAGGATATCAACAAACCTCTGTCTTATGTCGCTGAAGCTATATTTTGTGAGTGTGAGTGTCTTTAAACTGCTCTCAACTATACATCGAGGTTGCTTCACAACCAAAATTCTATATTGCTTGTTTATCACATATTTAACAAAAGCGAAAGCAAAGGAAAGAAAAAAAACATTTGGAGTAATTCTGACTTTTAAAAAAGTATTATGAATGAAAATAAACGAGACCAATTCATCGAATAATTAATCGACTAAAGGTTGGCAATTGATCGGAATAAAAACTTTAATAGTCTCACAGCCCTAAAAAAATCTGTTCTAAACTCAGTGTTTGCGCCAACCTTATTGTCCGCAGCTTTAAGATTGTGCAAGTGATCCTACCAAAAACGGGCATTAGTTCATATTCACAGGATTTTGACCATTCTCTACCATCTCTTTACCAGAAACACAGACAGCAACAACTACCTAAATACGTATTCCTGTAAAAACCCGCATAACGAAACCAAGAAAAAAACGATGCTGGAGCGAATGCTTAACTGCTACATTAAACATGTTCTCAATTATACCCGCCATTACATTTCTCGATTGGAATCTATTAAAATAGAGGGATGGTTTCACTGTCGTCTTTCCTCGGCTCCAGCCTACAACTGAAGGGGTTCTGATTAAGCGAAATTTGAAGACAACGATTCTCTGGACTTAGAATAGAAAACAAACTCGGGAACTCATTCATATGGTGATTTTTCGGGAGACTGCGCCAAATGCGCATCCACTGAACAACTTAATATGTCAAAAACATAAATCGTAAGCAGAACGCAGTGAGGGACCCATCTCGAATCACTTCATAAGGCTGCAAATCTAGAGACCTCAAGTAGAACTCCAAAAGAACTGGGTCTATACCGCCGAGCCAACACCACCCTTATTGTGTAATGAATTACGACTGTTGTGGTTCAGCACCGTAACCGTTAATGTACACCTCAAGTACCTTAAGGAAGTCAGCAACTGAAATGCTGGCTTGGGATTGAAACCGGATGAGGTTTCAGTAACAAGCGAGCACCGCACTGCGCCAATTCCGCAACTCTCGTGTCCGCGAGGCAGGCGACCAGCAATAGTGCGTTGCAAGCGCCGAGCGAGATCGACGCCCCAGGCGCTCTCTGACGGCTCAGTTTTGGTTTGAAGCCGTATAAAGGATGCCATTTCTCGCTCCGTCGCGCCCACCACAAATTTTGTAAGAAACATTTGACGTCTCGGTTAGAGTATAATAAGGCCAAACGTGAACTCTCCAACAACTCTCCAACAACTTTTTTTTGGGGGGAAGGGGGGGGGGACCCTTCCCCTTCAAAAAAAACTATTAAAAGGTAAATGAAAGCTTTCAAGTTCTTTAGCTTGCTAGTTAACCAATTTCGTTAATTTTCTAGTGAGTTATACGGCCACGAACCTAACCCCACGGGAAAAATTACCCTAACGCAAGTTTCCTTCTTTTTAAATTCTAGCCCAACTAAAGAACACGCCCGGCATAACTACTGCGGATTGCGTCACGGCTTACGGTAGAATTGAAAATCGGTGTTTATATGAGTCGGACGCCAGGATGGAAATTGAACCTATGTTTATTGACGCATTGTTTTTTTATCATATGACGAACACGAGATACGCGCCACTGCGGCTTGCGTGGTTGATAAGCGATAGGAATGGAAAATGCAGCGTCAGTGTACAAGACTCCTTACTCCTAAGATTAGTTACACAAACAAAAACGATGGTTGGCTACTCAGTGCTCACTAATGCCATAACGTTTAGCTGGTCGTAGATCACGTGTTGATCTTCGCGGTTCGACTGGATCTTGGTCGGCTTGGTCCGAACTTGGCCCTCGAGTTGCTTGTGGGCTTGTCTGCAGCTGCTGTGGCCGTCTTGACGTAGGAGGAAGCGTGACATGGTAGTCCATACTTGTGACTGGGTCTGTTTCGGGCCTGGTCCAGGCACTCCTCAGCTGATTCCGGTGTCCGTGATGACGCTTGCCATTGTCCAGCTGGACAGTCTACGACACCGGGCCTCTGACTGCCATCACTCTTGCCGCCTTCCACTTTGGGCCTGGAGAGAAGCTTTAGCGTGGACAGTGTCGCCGACACGGTGTCTTTTCATCTTCGGTCGGTGCAGCTCAGGCGCATGCTGACGGACCGGATGAAGTCTGTTCAAAGCTGTCCTTTAGCCTTCCCCTTATCATCAATTCTGCCGGTGATTTCCCTATTACAGAATGTGGCATCGTGTACTGTTTAAACAGGAGCCTCGAAATCTTGCACTGCGTTGAGCCTTCCTGTGGTTTCTTCAATGCTTCTTTAACCTCTCTTACCATCCGCTCCGCCCTACTATTACTGGCAGGATGGTAAGGTGCAGTGAAAACAAAACGCACACCGTCACACTTTAAAAAATTTAAAAAAAGAGTCTAACTTCGCGTTTTAAAGGATGTGCCGTTATCCGAAACGATTACGTCTGGTACGCCGTGAGTGGAAAACATCTTTCTTAAGCTTGTGATTACAGCGGTAGCCTTCATGCGTGACAAGACTTCGACCACTGCCCAGTTACTGTACGCGTTTACGACAATTAGGAATACTTTTCCCTTGACTGGAGCAGAGAATTCAATGCGTATTCTGCTCCACGGTTGATCTGGCTTGATCTAAAAATAAACTGGAGCCCTGGGGTCGCTTTGCCGGTTACTTTCACATGACTGACAGTACCGCACAAACTATTCAATCTCGTGGTCCATCTTTGGCCACCACATGAGCCCTCTAGCTGATACTTTTATGGTACTCATTCCCGGATGATTTGCATGCAGAAGTGGTAGTATTCATTCTTTTGCGGGTTTAGGAATGACAAATTCCCCCAGAGTATGCAGTCTTGATGCAACGACAACTCGGACTTCCTCACCTCGTAAGGCGCAAACGTGCTGTCCAGTTGCGTCGACGGCCAGCCACTAAGGATCCTGTCCTTCACTTCGGACAAGAAGTTGTCCTTCTCGATCGTCGCAGCAATGTCCCTCGCTTGCAGCGGTGCGCACTCGACCGCTCCCAACAGGAGCACGATCCCAGGTGGCTGTGGCCCGTCCTCGTCTCCCGGAGCTGGAAGATGACTGAGCGCATCGGCGTTGGCGTTGTCTTATCCTAACTTGTACTGGATGCGGCAGTCATAAGCAGCCAATAACAAAATCCCACGAAGCATTCTGGGTGACAGAACTTCAGGCATTCGCATGTCAATGTTAAACAGACCCAGAGCGGCTTGTGGTCAGTTATCACCGTGAACTCTCGCCAGGCGAGGTACTGGTGGAACCTTTTTACGCCAAAGACCACCGCCAAACCCACTTTGTCAATCTGGACATAGTTACGTTCACTTGCGCCGAGAGTACGTGAGGCATCTGCCATGGGCTGCTCCTTTCCGTCAACTGCACTATGGACCAGGACTGCCCACCCACCCCTACAGGAGATGCGTCGCAGCACAGAATCACAGGAGGCTTGGGGTCATAGGGAACAAGTACAGCGTCGGAGCTAACTAGCTTCTTCAGCCTTTCAAACGCACGCTGGTGCTCCCCTGTCTATTTCCATTCCTAATCGTGGCCCAGCAGTCGATACAGTGGTACTGTACTTCTGTACTCTTAACTGTGCGTTTTGCAAACGCGACAGCACGGTCTCTTCTAGTCTTTCCGCGTGCTCTTCCGCATTGCATCCGGAAATCAGGTTATCATCAAGGTAAGCTTTCACGCCAGGAGTACCTGCCAACAACGTGTCGGCGACTCGTTGAAACACCCATGGCGCCACCGAAACTTCAAACGGCAGCCGTCTGACCTTAAACAGCCCCTTTATCGTGTTGACTGTAAGCACCTCGGCTGATTCGTGGTCTAGCGTAAGCTGTTGATAAGTTTGAGCAAGGTCAAGCTTAGAAAAAACCTTCCTTAAACCCATAGCTGCGAGCATTTCCGTGGTAGTGGGCAAAAGAAACCTGCTGTTTTTAACAGTTTTGTTTATGGTGCTACGGTAGTCGCCGCACAGACGTAATGTCCCGTCTTTTTCCTTATCAAAACCAGTGGTGTTGCCCAGTTGGAGTACTCTACAGGCTACCATACCCCTTGTTGCACCAAGCGATCCACTTCCGTGGCCATGTCGTCCTTGAGGGCTAGTGGAACTGGGCAACTCTTTGAAACGCCGGTTGGGCGTCGTCCTTCAGTTCGATGTGAACTGGTGGTCCGTTGAAGCCAGGAAGGTCACCGCGAAACGCCTCAGAAAATCGTGAAGACACGTCTTCCATCTTTAGTTGCTGAATTCCACACAACCCAATTACTGAAGGCTTAAATCAGTTTTGCCCAAACAAGCTGTTGTTTTGCTTCTTCACTACCAACTAAAGCAGGTTTGCCTTCCGGCCCTTGAATTCCACCAAGACGCCTGCTCGACCCACCACAGGTAACGCCTCATTTGACCAGGTTACGAGTGTTTTGCCAGTTTCTCCTAGTAGTATGTAACTTTGGTTTGACTCGATTTGGCGAAACATACCCTAACTCACAATTGAGCAAGATTCTCCGGAATCAACATTCATCTTGACCCCTTGCCCTTGAATCTGTACTTGAATCATGAACTTTTGTTCTTGTTGACTCACTTCACAGAGAAAAAATAATGCGCTCATTTCGTACCGGCTCTTGCTCTTATCTCCTTTCCTCTTCTGTTCGTGCGTCGTCTTCTTCTGAAACGTTCTACTCTCGTCTTTCGAACGATAGGCCCTTGCTATATGCCCCACTCTTTTGCACTTGAAGCACAGGCACGTATCCAGGGGGTGGCCCATGGGGCCCGCCCCCCCGAAATCTTCAATTTTGCTGGGACCTCCTCTCCCCTCCCCTCATACAACATTTTATCACGGGCGGGCCCCCCCCCCCCCCCGAAACAAAATCCTGGCTACGTGCCTGTTGAAGCATGCCGTTTTTCTAAAACTGCATAAATTCGGAGCGTGCGTACCGTTGCAGTGGGAGCATTTGGATTCCTCCACCGCGGTGTCTTGTTTCGTGCGGATTGCATGTATCAGGCCCTGGCCGTCCTTTGTCTCGTCTCGGTCTTGTTCGCGTAGGTCCCGCTGCTGCTTCACTGTTGCTTCTGCTGTCACGGCCATGCCGTATGCCACCTTGAACGTAAGGTCGAGTTCAGCTAGAAGTCGCTGCTGGACTGCTTCGTTCTTGATTCCGCATACGAAACGGTCCCGCATCATGACGTCCAGCGGGAGCTGCTCGTCACCAAAGCCGCAGTCTTCGGCTAGCTTCCGAAGCGCCATGACGTAGTCCACAACCGATTCCTCGGTAGTCTGGTTTCTTCTGTAGAACAAAAATCTTGCATACATTCTTGAAGGTTTTGGATGCAGGTGCTTGTGAACCGCAGCCTTCATTTCGTCGTAGCTTGCTGTTGTCGGTCTTGCTGTCCTCACAGAGTTACGATGAGCCCGTACACCTCTTCGCCGCAACAGCTCAGCAGAACTGCTCTTTTCTGATCGTCCTTCGCTACCTTGTTCGCTTCGCAGAACATTTCCAGCCGCTCGACGTATTCCTCCCAAGAGGCGTTCGTGCCGAGACGATACTCGCCGATCTGCCGACAGCCATCCCGCCTTGCTGGTCCGGTCCGCCTAGTCGCCAATGTTGTATATCAGTCGGACGCAAGGATGGAAATTGAACCTATGTTTATCGACGCATTGTCATTTTATCATATGACGAACACGTGATACGCGCCACTGCGGCTTGCGTGGTTGATAAGCGATAGGAATGGAAAATGCAAGTGTCCGTATGCAACACTCAGAAACACTGGAAGTCACACCTTTCCGATCAATTCTCTTTGATTTCATTAGTGAACGAGCTCGTCACCGCTGACTTTGCTGCTCCATGAAGCTAGCTTCATATCTGTTTATGGCAGTGACAAGTAACCGCAGGTGAGTTACGCCACTGTATCGCGGTGTGCTTGTTTTTTCAGCAAGTTTGTCAGGCAGAGCCCTGATGCGAGGCTTAAGCTAAGATTTTTTCTTAAAGGGGCAATAAATTGGGTTTTCACGTCGTCTTTTTAATGGCGCGAACTCTGTCTAAAAAGAGAAGGGCGTGTCGCGGTGTTTGATTGCGTTTTTATGGGTGAAAGAGGCCACGCATGATTGTAATTTTGGATTTTCTTGGATACTTAGGGTGAGTAGATTGAGCTCGCGCAAGGGGAAGCGAAGGGGTACAAGAGAAAGAGTACACTTTAAGATCGTTGGCGACGGCTATATTGTTTACACGAGTTCAAGGGGCACGAATAATTGAAATTGTGAAGCTCGTGCTTGAGCATAATGCGCAATACGGTTCTTATTCAGGGGAAAGAACTATAACCGCACGGTTGATGTTATAAAAATGCACATTCGTTTTGCGATTGGGAAGACTTGAGAATCGCAATTTGATAGCGAAGTAAGATAGAACGGATAGGAGACGATAGAGTCGATAGACATTGCACAAACATTAGAAAATATAAGGAAGGCACTGACACACTCGAAAACAATTAATATATTTATCGTAGAACTGCGCATAACGGTGGATCACGGCAGAATAGATGGTCTTGTTGCTTGCTCTGTTTGCTACTGCCTGTAAATCACGAAGACTACACTCTAAACAAAGCCCGTGCGTCTATTTTCTCTCACAAGACCCGTAGAGCCAATCACCGCACTTACGGAGGCCGCTCAGCGAATGACGAAGCCGAAGCATATGTTTAGACCAAAAAACGGTCTGAGTTGTGACATTAAGAAATGCAAGCGGAGAACGGATCCCTGACGCTAATGACCTATGAAACACGCGTACGTTTTTCACCCCACGTAATAGAAGTCCCCGTAAAAAATTAAAGAAAAACGAGCACCGTTCACCCCTCAACTCGCAGCCAGAACAAGCGGCCACGTGATCTGGAGCCGATTATATGCCGCCAATGTTGATCATAGCCACACGCTGGGGTTGGCAAAGCACAGGACACGCGCTGAGTTCCAGACATTGTTATGGCTCGGCTATTGTCGTCGTTGCAGCGATTGGACACGGGCCACTACCCGAATGCTTCTCGAGCTATTAATTATCACGAGCCCAAATCGAGTGCCCACGCAATGCTCGGGTCCAATTTATGAACAGCATTCAAATATCGTCATATGGGTGTACTGCGATCCCCAGTTTACGTCATCAAATTTTTCAAAGGAGAGATTGAATGAAAATGATCGCTTTTGTCTCTGAAATGACACCGCAACAAGGGAGTTTCTTGGCCAGTGGCGTTGCGCGCGAGTAACCTTGAGTCCCACTAGTGCCAGTAAGATGTGTAAAGTGAAAAACATTCCAATTGAATATCGTTGCACCGCCCCTTTAATGTAACAACTCAGACTGCGTTTTTTGGTCTAAACGTATATATCTTTCGGTGGCACCATGACAGAACAGCACACGACAAAACAGCACGCGACAAAACAGCACGGTCAGAACAGCACGCGTCAGAACAGCACAGCGTCAAAACAGCACGGCGACAAAACAGCACGCGTCAAAATAGCACGCGACAAAACAGCACAGCGTCAAAACGGCACAGCGACAGAATAGCATCCGCCAAAACAGCACGGCGTCAAAACAGCACAACAAGACAGCACAGCGTCCAAAAAAATGTGTTTCAGAAATTATTGCGGTAAATATTTATAGACTCATAAACTTCTCAGTTTTTTTTCGGTTTATTGACGAAAATCAGTATACTGACGAAAATGTAATATTTAAAAGCGTTTTTTTTTTAATTTGCAAGCATTGTACTCGGAGCAATTTTGCCCCGTTTTCACGACTGCGAGAGGTGGTAAATTCGCGCCGACCACAGTAACGGCAATAAAACAATCGTATTTATGCCCTCCTCTAGTAGACGGAAGCTAGAGTTGTTAAAAATGTGCGGCATTTACGGACGCTCTTGATTTGCATTGTGCAGTTCACGATTAGATTTTCTTCTTTGAACAAAGAATTCGGCACACAAATCCCTATCAGGTTAAAAACCCAGATTTCATCCTGAAGACCCCTGCGCCCCCGGAGCTTTTGTTGAAAGTTGAACCGACCTCGGAGACAAGCTGAAAACTGTGAAAGGAAGAGGTCATATAGTCAGTAATGAGTCACATCCCCCCCACCCTCCAAACGCCCTCGAAAATACTGACCTTTTTCAATTAATACTGACCTTTTCTTTTTCTGCTGACTATAAACGGCACGTACAAATCCGGCAAACGTACCAACAAGAGCTTCGCTGAAGGAGGTTCGAACAATTGCATTCGTTTGTTTGAAGCTTTCCGCCTGTCACCTTACGGGAATGCTTTACGCTGGATGCCGATCGGTAGCTCCTGTAGTGATAAAAATCGTGGTCCACTACCAACTGCCGTGCCTTCCAAACTGTGGGCCCGACAGATCCAGTGGGGGTCGCGAAACAATTGCTGCTATCAATTTTTTTATGGATTTAAGTTTAGTCATTATCAGCATACATTTTATTATGTAGACTGCTACTAGTACTCCTCATTGTAACTGACTCTTGTAGCCTCGTGAAAAGCCCGAGGGGGGGTCGAGACGCAATATTTTATAATTTGGGGGTTTCGGGTTGCGGAGTTTGGTAAGCTCTGAAATAGGCAATAAATTCCTTTATAACCTAGCGACAATAAATGAAAAGGTCAAGGAGGTTCGATATTATTCGCGCAGAGGGAGGTGAAGAACGCGCTCGAAGTTGCTTCATACATGCTGTTTTGTCGCTGTGCTGTTTTGACGCCGTGCTGTTTTGGCACGTGCTCTTCTGTCGCTGTGCCGTTTTGACGCTGTGCTGTTTTGTCACGTGCTATTTTGACGCGTGCTGTTTTGTCGCCGTGCTGTTTTGACGCTGTGCTGTTTTGACGCGTGCTGTTTTGACCGTGCTGTTTTGTCGCGTGCTGTTTTGTCGTGTGCTGTTCTGTCGCGTT
>JAZHYW010060203.1:0-15848 GCA_037355805.1 Ixodes ricinus | reverse complement strand
CGGCCTCTCGATCCCCCTGTTGGTGCGGCCTGCCGATTCTTTCCGAAAACAAAAGAGCGCGCGTGATAGGTGAACTTCTCCCATCTGCCGTGGAGGCGCTGCACATCGGCGAGTGGTCTGGTGAGCTGAAAGCTATACTCCGTTTCACCTTATGTTGTACCGCAGACAAGGGTAGAAGCGCGAGCTCATAACGCACGAGAGCTTGTGCCGCCGAGATGTGCCTTATAGAGCAAGGAGCTCGCGCTTGTAGCCTTTCCTGCGGTACATCATAAGGTGAAAAATAGTATAGAAAAGGCGCCCAACGCGCTCTTGCTCCGCGACCCAGAGAAAATATCTGCCCGTCATTGGCTTCGCCCAGGCTTCGCCGATACCGAGGCGCTGTCGCGGTTGCAAAATGCCGCAAAAATCGCTTGTCCCCCACCTTTGCACCGCTTTGCGCGAAAAAAATATCGCAGTTTTACCCTGTGCTCGCATGTGTGGTTTGTGTTTTCTATCGATTTTTTGCTCGTTTCTATAGTTTCATGGCAATAACCACTGATAGATGAGAAAGAAGAGACGTAGACAGCCGCAATACAATACCGCCTTTTGTCTGTCTCTGCACAGTTTTAAAATGTGCAGATGGGTTACGGAGCACGCGATGCCTAAAAACTGTTACGTGCCGCGTTGTAAGTCAAATGCTGCGAGAGATCCGGAACTCTGCTATCACGAGCTGCCGTCTAGAGAGAAATTTTGGGATGCCTGGTTGAAGAACATTTCACGAGAAGGCAGCGAGAAGGGCAGCCAGTGGCAACCAAGCTCCATGAGCGTCGTGTGCTCCCTTCATTTTGAAGGCCGACGTACACTTCGCGCTTTCCACTTTGCCCGTCACCTCCTTTCCTACATCCTCTTCACGTTTTACCTTGCCCCAACCTGGCTCCCCCTCGCAGCTTAGGAGAGGGAAGCGCTATGTGGATTATCTTCCCTGCAGAAAGCCGAGGTTGTACGTATAGGCCTTTAAGGCGGAGGACTACAAGGTAGGGGTGAAGCGGAAGTTGCTGCGACCGACAGTGGTGCCGACCCAATTCCCATTGCATTCGTTGTACATGCAACCAGCAGGTTCAAAGAAGCGTAGAACGCTTGTTCGTGTGCCACCTAACGCGTCCACGTCGCATGCGAGCGGTAGAAGCCAACAACGCAAAATGCAGTCCCATGCAGAAAGAAGACCAGCTGTTCATGAGTGCGTGGCTATTGAACCTTGCCTGAAAAAGAGTTTAAAGTGGAAGAATGTCAGACGTCATTCAATTTGACAGCTAGGCTTCATGGAAGATGCCAAGAAAAACGCGCACCGCCTTCAAATGCAAGCCAAACAACTGAACGAGCGAATTAAAAAACTGCGACAAACCTGCGACGAATTTCAAGACAGATTGAAGCAAGGAAGGCTAATGTGTAGAACCCGCTCAACTTTGCAGGTGACGTGTCCTGAATGCAAGCTGTAACTTAAGGGAAATGAATCTCGTGACGGAGAAAATCAGGTTCGTGTTTAGCCTTGACCAAAGAGGACTCAGCTATCCACGACCTGAAGCTGTCGGGCCGTGCAAGCTCGTCTGCACCTTTGTCGAGAGGGCTCTACAGTCGGCAGAGATTCGTCGTTCTGGACGGATTGGCAAGGTTCTCTCGAGCGCTGAGCTTCCACACCTTATGGACTGCCCGCTGAAGTGGTGTATTAACTGCATAGACCGGTACCACAGCTAAGAACTCTGCGAGCTCTTTCTCGGGAAGCTCCTCAGACCTCTTCTGGCTAACTCGGCTGGTGACCTAAACAGCTCTCTAGAGAATATATTGAGACTTTCGTGGAAGCCGCTTTCCCGAAAGGTATTCCTCTGCGAACTATATGACTCCCTTGATCTGTTCGTGAACAATGAAGTTTATATTGCAGAAGTCATGCACGAGGAATCCGTTTCTTATTGTCCCTCACAGATAAATAAAAGGCGCAGCTCGAGCGTGCTCGAGCATCGGTTAAAATCGGAAATTATACGGCCTAGCTATATCCAACTATAACTCATCACAGTGGTAATAGAAACGGGGACGGGAACAAGAAAACGACAATTCGCTCACACTGCCAGCTGAATGCGGCTCTAACGCGCAGCCTGCAGCTGAGTGAGCTCCTCGCAGAAAGAATTATGTGCTTTTATTCGACACAGATTTGTCACATCATTCATGCAATCTGGCACTCGTTTCAAATGAGACTTGCCGCTTCACGAAAAACCATCTAAATAGCACACCGGGCCGACCGGGCCGCGCCGGGCGGACTGCGCCTCTCTCGCCGATAACGAGCGCCACGGCTGGCGCTGCGGGGTAAAGTAGAACTATCGCTCTCACCGGCGGCGCGAGGCATACGGCAGGCCGCTCCCAAGGGGAGTCCTTATCAAGCGGCCGTGCCAGTGCCAACCAGACATGTACAAGTTACTCAAAAAAGTAATTAAGTTAAGTTACTGAGTATTGACCTCAAAAGTAATTTGAGTAGAGTAGAAATTACTCAAATGAAAAGTAATTGAGTAAATTACTAATTACCGTAAAAAAGTAGCGAATTACTTTTGAAGTTACTTTGAAGTTACTTTTAAATGTTTTTGTTATGGTAAAAAGAAAGTACATAGTTTTTGATCCGTTAGCGAAATTGTGCTAGCCAAATATAGATCGGATTGTTTTTTCAAAGAAATGCTTTAATAGCTGGTCTGCTTCTGCGTGCCTAATTGTTTTGTACTTTCTTGTTTGTTTGGTCAATGATGTACTGCAAATGTGTCATTTCAACTTTGAGGTTTAGCACTGCCTGAGCTTGATTTTTAGACAGTGTTTGCTTGTTTACAGTGTTGCGTAAAGTACATCTAAAAGTACTTGAAGTAAAGTACAAAGTAAATTAGAGGTTATGTACTTCAAGTAAAGTAGTAAGTACACTGGGTGCAATGTACCTGAAGTAACGTACTATAAATACAATATATTTCAAGGTAAAGTACCAGTACTTTTAACAGAATCTTTCATGATGCCCTTTCATTCCCTATGCAGTGTTTTTTTAACTGGTACGCATTGCTCCAGAGGTAATCGGAGGTGCATCAGTTTTTTACGGAAATGGCAGCAAATATTGTATAAAGTCAAGTCGCCACAGAGTAGTTGTTTTACTCTCGCTGACGAACTATTTGACACAATCAACTTATAAGCCACTTATTTGTGTCGGTCTTATAGCCGCCATTACTTCACTCAGAGAAATGACCAGATGACGTCTTGAAAGAGCTCGTTTTCACACGACGATACGCCATTTTTTTGTTTTCAAATTCGGGGATTGTACATTGAAGTCGGGAGTTTTACTTTCCTCGTAAAGTACAAGTACATGCCCAGAGAATGTACTTCAAGTAAAGTACAAGTTTTCTAAACAGTAGTACTTTAAGTACCATGTACTTAAAGTACTTCCCAACACTGCTTGTTTATTATTTTTTATATAAAAATGTTGGGGGAATTACTAAGGTTTCTCGAACGATTTTCAAATCTTTGAAGATCTGCATATTCTATGTTTTGGGAGGAAAGGCAACGCAAAAAGGTCCCCTTTACGTTGCCCTTTAGCACGCGATTCTTAGAGTAGAGCACAAACTACGGGAGCACCAGATGAGCTTCAGAGCAGGTGCTGCATTTTGTTGCCTCCTTTGAGTGAGGATGCAGTGTGTGCACCTCCTGTAGTGGGCGAGAGTTTCTACGTTGGGGAGAAGCGGGAACCAGCCCTTTCTTCGAATGGGTCAAGTCTCCTTGAGCTTCGGGACACAAAGAAACGCCAGCCTTCGGCGCTAATCCCGCAGTTACTCGGCCTCTCTTGCGTCGTGCCTGTTCGCTCCCCGCACTTCGTAGCAGTGTAGTTGCAGAGGGGGGGCTCGGGAAAATTTTGGAGGGTTTCAGACTCTGTTACCCATTTTCTTCCTTCCCCTTTCCTACGCCACATGCTTCCGCCTCTTTGCAAATATCAGCTGATCTTCCAAGATCTTATCTCTTTTGTGCAGGAATGTTTGTTGATAGGCAAAACAACCACTAAAATTCGAAAGTAATTTGTAATTTGAGTAGAAGTTACTCAGAAAAGTAATTAAAGTAAACTACTAATTACCGAAATAAAAATGTAATTGAAAGTTACTAAACTACTCAGAAAAGTAGTTAAACTACAGTAACTTGAGTAGAGTAGTTGAACTACGTACAAGTCTGGGCCAACCTCGGCAAGTCGAACTTGGATGAACGCCATTTTCTTTTATTTATTTGCCTATAAGTTTCCTTTTTTCCTTTTCTTTGCGGGGATTCGGAAAGTAGAACAACTGGGTGCAAATATATTTCTGTGATATCGAAAATCAGACGGACCTCACAGTTTCCTTTCTTTTTACCATAAAGAACCTGACAATAACTGGCGTCCGCGACAGGACACTGATGATCATCCGTCTGGTTTTTGGTACAACATATAAGTTATGGATTTAAAGGAGTTGATGGCCCTGGGTGAAAAGCTGGGGATCACAGGAACAGAATTACGAACATGGGTTGATAAGGAACGAGCTCTGCAAAGAGAGGACAGAGTGGCCGAACGAGAAGCTCTCCGACAGAAAGCGGAACTGGAGGAAAGAACGGAGAGAACGCTCCAGCTTAAGCTTAGGTTGATTGAGGCCGAGGGGTCGGCAAGTGACAGGCATGGTGCGGGCGGTGGTGAAGGACCCCAAGGAGTTACTGCGCCACAGTATCTCAGTCCCCATAAGCTAATGCCGTCGTTTGACGACCAAAGGGATGACTTGGATGCGTACCTGAAAAGATTTGAGGTGTTAGCCATGGGACAGGAGTGGCCAAGAGGAAAATGGGCCACTGCATTAAGCCTCTGTTTGGTGGGTGAGGCCCTAAAGGTATTCGGAAGGATGTCCCCGGACGACTCCTTAGATTATGAGAAAGTAAAGATGGCACTTTTACAGCGGTTTCGCTTTACAACCGAAGGATATCGCGAAAGATTCCGAGGAAGCTCTCCAAATAACGGCGAGACAGGCAGCCAGTATGCCGCGAGGCTAGAGGGATTATTCGATCGCTGGGTGGAGGTGGGCCTTCGTCCCAAAACGTACGGCGATCTGCGGGACCTTGTGATCGCCGAACAGTTCATCAACGGCTGTCATGTGAAGCTGGCTGTGTTCCTCAAGGAGCGGAGTTGCAATACACTTCCCTTGATGGCCGCGGCAGCGGATAAGTTCATGGAAGCGCACAGGCAAGACAATCTGGCTCACTTCAAGGAGGACCAAAGCCAAAGTGATAATAATTTAAAGAATGACCTGCCAAGTAGCAAGCAAGAAACAAAAATCAGGTGTTTCTTGTGCGGCAGAGTTGGTCACCGAGCGACCGATTGCGTGTCCAGAACAGAACAGCGACACCTAGTATGTCAAATTTGTCAGAGATCGGGACACGATGCCAAAGCATGCTTTCAGCGGAAGGGCGGCAAAACTCAGCTCTCATGCTTTATGGTACCTGAATCTGGAAGTACAGGATGCGAGTGTGAAGAAAGTCACTTGCATAACGATGAAACGCACGGTGTGGAGCATACCAACGAAGCACTCGTGAGTGTGGTGTGCGATAAAAATGAGCAACAACCAAAGAGACGCATGCCAGTAGAACATGGACTACTAGACGGGCAACCCGCTAAGGTGTTACGAGATACTGGCTGCAACACCGTTATCGTGCGCAGAAAGTTGGTTGGTCCTCAGCACCTGACGGGCAAACAACGCCAAGTGGTCCTAGTAGACGGAACATGCAGGTTGTTACCAGAAGCAATCGTTAGAATAGCGTCTCCATACTTTACTGGAGAGGTAGTCGCAAAATGTATGGACGAGCCACTTTATGATGTAATTATTGGCAACGTTCAGGGAGCCAAGGAGGTATTAGACCTCGATTCAAACGGGAGAAGTGGGGATGAGGATGAAGCAGCAAAGATCTTGCAACTAGACAGGAACATACTCGCGGCATTGAAGAGCCATGTTCCTGCTACTCCAAATCCCACATCCAGCCTCGGGATTGAAGATGTTACGAAAGGCGTCCTTGAAAGAGAACAGTTGAAAGACACGTCATTAGATATCTGCCGCGGAAGGATTGCCGACACTCACGTGACAAAAGGGGGCAACACCTACAGTTTTTATTTAAGCAAGGGAGTTCTCTTCCGCAGATGCCTCCTCGCAAACGGGAAGGAGTTCCGCCAAGTGGTGGTCCCCAGAACGTTACGCCACCATATCCTCAGTCTGGCTCATGATATCGCAATGGCAGGCCACCAGGGTGTCCAGCGTACGAGTGACAGAGTCCTCGAATCGTTTTATTGGCCCGGAGTCTTAGCAGATGTTAAGCGGTTTGTGCGTTCGTGTGACCTGTGCCAGAGAACGATTCCTAAAGGCATGGTGTCGAAAGCACTTTTGGGGCGCATGCCCATCATTGAGACGCCTTTCGAACGAGTTGCTATTGACCTCATTGGACCGCTGTCACCCACGTCTAAGAAAGGGAATCGGTTCATACTCACCCTAGTGGATTTTGCGACTCGATACCCAGATGCCGTCGCTCTACCGTCCACTGACTCGCGGACAGTAGCGGAGGGTTTAATCGAAATGTTCTCCAGAGTGGGTCTGCCACGTGAGATTCTTTCAGACAGGGGTACGAGCTTTACCTCGGAGTTGATGAATGAGGTAATTGAGCTTCTCTCGATCAAGCACTTATTGTCTACCCCGTACCACCCCATGTGCAATGGTCTGGTCGAAAAATTCAACGGTACGCTCAAGCAAACGCTGAAAAAGATGTGCGAAGAGAAACCTAAGTCTTGGGACGAGTACTTGTCGCCAGTGCTCTTCACGTACCGCGAAGCACCACAGGCGAGTATAGGTTTTTCTCCTTTTGAGTTGATTTATGGACGACACGTACGAGGCCCATTGTCGGTTCTGAAAGAAATATGGACGGAAGATACAATCAGCCCGGAACTGAAGACGACATATTGCTACGTCTTAGAGCTACGGAGTCGGTTAGAGCAAACAATTAAATTAGCTCACCAGAAACTGCACGAGACACAACAGAGTCCAAAGCGACATTATGACCAAAACGCGAGAGGCCGACAATTGAAAGTAGGAGATCGGGCCCTGATCTTGCTGCCTACCAGCCATAACAAATTGCTTATGCAATGGAAAGGTCCCTTTCCCGTGGTCGAAAAGAAAAGTGAGGTCGACTACAAGTTAAATTTAGGTCATACTCACAAGGCTTTTCATATAAACATGTTGAAGCGGGCACCTGCGGAATTGCCTATTCTTAAAAGTGCGGACTTCTCGAAAGAGTTTGTCCTAAGAACTGATGCCTCCGAACACAGCTTGGGGGCGGTGCTTATGCTAGAACACGAGGGGACACTGCATCATTTAGCGTATGCCAATAAGCGACTCCTTCCGAGAGAAGAACTTCTGCGATTGTGAGAGAGTGCCTGGCACTCGTATGGGCAGTGGAAAAGTTTCCTCTCTAGTTTTACGGTAGGCATTGCGTAAGGCAAACAGACCATCAGCCGCTACATTACTTAGCCAAAGCAAAGCAGCCCAACAGTCGTTCACTCAACTGGAGTTTGTTGTTGCAAGAGTATTCGTTTCGAATAGAACGCATTTAGCACACACAAAGAATGTAAACTGACTACCTTGGTTTGTTGTGATTTTTTTTGTACTTGGCCAAGGAACACATCATTGACCCCGTAAGTGATGACGTCACAACATGGCGTCTGGGTCCAAACAAAGCGTTGCTAGGGACGTTGCTATGGACTAATGCATGGAGACTCCACATGAGGCTAGATTTTTGCTTACAAGTAAGTAAACAATTTTTTGTAAGCAACCAAACCTCTTGATATCTAATTATGAAGATGTTCTTGTCGTCTCAGTGTCGTATCGCAACGATGAAAGCCATTTCTGAAGTCTTACACTCCGCTTTGCTTTGGTAGCAGACGACACGATAGATTTGCTGGCCTCTGTTGCAGCGGGCGTCTTCATTAAACGAGCGACAAAAACAAGTGCATCACCATGGCCGTAAAGGCCTCCGCAATGGGCGTTTTTTTTTTCCTCTGAACAACCCAGCTTAGTTACGAGGGGTGAAAATGCAGGAAAATCAAACCACGTCGCGCAGATCAGTTACGACTACGACCTGAGGTGCATTACCGGCGTAGTGCAGGCTACCATGAGAAACAAATCGTACGCTGTCGAGGTAAGTCGTTTGTTATTATTATTATTGTGGTTGTCAGGTTATTAAAGAATTGCATGTCTATCGCGATTTCGCAGTATTTTGCTTTTTTTTCCCCCTTGGTATACGTCGAATTCCGTGGATGTGCTCTTTTGGTGAAGATCTTCATCGAACCCGCGATGCGAGTACAGTCTGTAATAGACTCACCTTATGTTTTTTATCCAGTTCTTTCGCGCTTTGGGGTCTTGCGGAAATCTGAAGAAACTGCAAGAATCTCTCTCCACGCGATGGTTACAACCAGGTATACGAAGCACCCTCGCATAGCGCGAGTCCGCAAACAAAATTTGGGATCTCAACCGTTCGCCTAAAGTGCTTTTCTCGCGGGTGCAATGCGATCTTTTAGCAGACTATCATCTCGATCGACGCCCGGACTTTCGATAAACCATATTTTGCATCGCACCCCACTATGAAATCTTAAAAGTGTATGAAACTTATTATATTTCAAACAAATGCGATGTCAGAATATCGTCTTTATTCACACGATTCAAACGACGGCCCCACTTGGCCGGCGGGCGTGTGGCAGACGGCATACTTCTTGCATTCGTCGTCTGCTGCAGGCATCTTGAGGACCGGAAGTTGCAGTCGTAAATATTTCAGAAACGAGCGATTACCGGCACACTTCTGTCGAAACATATATGACATTCAAGCTTTCTATATCTGTGATTTTTAGAAGTTTAAATCCTACTCCTGATTTTTGAACGGTCGAGTTTTCGTAGCGAAACCGAGCCACATGTATTCGTCCATAACAACGACCCTAGCAACGGTTTGTTTGGACCCATGACGTCACACTTACGACGAGAAAACAATTGCATTGTGCTGAGCACTACACCACTGCAATGATGTCATCAATACGGCGACAGAAAGAGGAAGAAAATCGGACGACGAATGGAGAAGAGAAGAAGAAAAGGAAGTGGAGGAGAACGAGGAGATTCAGGGCGGAGAGCGGACGCATTCGGAAAAGCTTGGCTCCGGAATACACCGGCGAAGCTGTCAACCATAGAAGTCTGCCGACCTGTCCTCACCGTCAACTCCGAACGGCAAGCCTGGCTCAAGAGCGAACCGGCAAAGCCATCCCAACAACCGGTTGACTGGTCACCATCGGTACGCCGGCAGCTGGAGCAAACGAGACCGGCTTCTACCACCAGCATAAACCAGTGCCAACCTCGGCAAGTCGAACTTGGATGAACGCCCTTTTCTTTTATTTATTTGCTTATAAGTTTCCTTTTTTTTTCTTTGCGGGGATTCGGAAAGTAGAACAACTGGGTGCAAATATATTTCTGTGATATCGAAAATCAGACGGACCTCTCAGTTTCCTTTCTTTTTACCATAAAGAACCTGACAGTGATGCACGTTGAAGACCCCAGGCTAGTAGTCGTGCCGCACTGGCTAAATTTCTCATCTACAGCATCTCCAGACTCTGGCATATAAAGATCAATTGGTCTGAACATCTAAGTTCTCCTATGCTTTTTGCTGTGGGTTTCATTGAGAGGTACACCGCCAACCTAAAGCTGCGGTCACACTGCTCATATATCATAGTACAAACAGTGTACAAACACTGTCTTGGGCATTCCTTGCATGATGGTCACATTCGTGACACCAAAAGTGTTTGCAGACATGTTCGCACCACACACGTGTAGGAATGCTTTTAAGAAGCTTGAGTCGTGTCCGCAGGTCACTCAGTCATCGTGCGTGCAGCGAACGCCGTGCCTGTTGTATGATGAATGAGCAGCATGACTGTAGCGTAAATGGTTAGGCCAAATCCGCCCTATATCATCCTTTGCATGTATAACGTCAGCTCTCTTTGTCTCTCTTCCATCGTTAAAGAGAGCTCCTTGTCTCGGACGCAGCGTGCACTGTGCCAGCAGCAACAAATATCCATCGTCAACAGCAAACTAGAAATTCACTTTAGTCTCCTTTTACGAGACGGTCTTTAAGCGCTAGAAACCTGTTAGCAGACAAATTCGATTTGTGCGCACGTGAAACCACAAGCAGAAAAACACGAAGATGAAAAGAAAATCACTCGGGCGAGTAGAAATCACGTGTCGGTGGCCCCTTCCGAGTAACGACCTTACAGCCTTCAGTGAGTAAAGCTGTTAACTCCATGGTGGCGCCTGTTTGGACGCAACTTATTTATGAAGTGTGTTTTTACACGACGGATGTGATGAGACAATGAACGAAGTTACTTTAACCAGAATTCTCGTTGAACTTGATGTGACAATTAATGCCTCTTAATGTCTCGAGAGAATTATCGTGACCAGGGGTATCCCCAGGATTCTAATCAAGGGGGGTGTCCCAATAGTCCCGGGAGGGACCCCCCCTCTTCGAGTTATTGGGACACTTCCCCTGCTCGTAGGAATGCGCTGCGTCCCCATGCCTGCTGCCGAAATTATTGATACTAACAGTTTTAGGAGCGCCATGTTTAACCTGTATTGCTTCAGAAAGCAGCTATTTCAGTTCTCCAGCTGTAGTTGTGCGCTTTATCTATGTATAAAAAATATAAAAAAAAAACACTCCCCTTTGTAACGCCTCTGTCCCTAATGGTAAATAAATAAATATATTCTAAACACTGGTTTACTTTCTGAAAATTTTTTTTGAAGGTTTAATAATGTTACAATAACATTCACACTTTATTATTATTATTAGCGACGGGTGCGCTCGCTCTATCTCACTCTGGAGGAGCGCTTTTCTTGACGCACGGGGCTGCGCTGCAACGAAGCCAGCTATACAAAACCGCGTATTTACCTTGTCAGTGCCGCTTCTCCGCACTACATCAATGCGTGGAGAAGAGCGCACTGTACGGAGCTAGGTAAATATTATTCGTTTTAGCACGCCTCGCACTGCGAGAAATATTGCAAAATTTCCCAGTACTGTCGGTGTTCCCAGGGGTTTCCCCAGGATTCTAATCAAGGGGGGGGGATGGCCGGGGGGGGAGGCGAGGCTAGATAAAATATAAAACTGTTTCTTTTTTAGTCCACTAGCTAAATTACAGACGCCTATTAACCAAATGCTCATACCCGTAATGTATGTTTCCCTTTCTCTATATATACACCTGAGAGGTGGTGTTTTCTACTTAATCTAAAAAAAAGAATTTTATTTTTCCTTTTTTTAGATTTAAGGGGGTGTCCAGGAATACTAGGGGGTCTATACCCCCCTAGGGGAGGTCTAGGGAAATCCCTGGGTGTTCCATACGAATATCGAATTCAAATCCGAAAGTGCGCGGACGTCGGTTAACAATAAAAAAATGACCGTAATATCCCGGAAGATGCCCCACCCCCGAAAAATAACCCACCCAAATTTCTGGCATGATTTGCCATTTTTTTTTTCAAAAACACCGAAAGATAGTTCACTTCTAGTTATGGCGGGGTCTTGTCCAATGGTGACCTCGACATACATGATGGTACTTAGTCACGGCAGGAGATAAGCGAACATATCTGACTGGGTAGGAGTGGTCTTTGGTTGATTGCCCCTCCCTGCGATCACAAGTTTCGCAGGTCACAAAATCTGAACTTGGCTTCTTTTTTCTTACTTTTTGTTTTTATCACACACCGAAAGTTAGCTTATTCCTTACTTTCAAAAGATTTGCTTTCGATTTTAGGTAAGCTATCTCTCGGAATGTTATGGTAGTTTCTCAATTATCTTCTGATCCAGGTAACGTCGTGTTCTCAAACTTGCGCGTTGTACCCCAACTGCTGGCGTCACAATCTCAAAGTTTAGAGCTTTTTGCAATGCATAGTTTATTTACCTGGGCCGAGAAACAGGGTTCTTTTTCTCGGGACCTCCATGTACAGTTTCGAAGCAATTACTGAGATTTTTAGAATTCGATCAGCCTACCGTAACCATCAGGCAGTGTAGCAAGGACTGTGCTATCTTTTCAGTATCGATAAAACAAAATTAGTGTTTGGCACAATGTTGATTCAAATTTCTCATATCTTACACACTTTGGCGGACTAACCATATCGCTAGGTAATTAACTGCATGCTGCTCACGATGCACAGTACTGTTCATAACACTTCTGCTCAAATTTTATACTCTTGCAAATTTAATTTAGCATAAAAATGTACTGTTGCTACAGATCTATATTTGGAATGCACATTTATGGTGGACTTCCTCACTAAATTTTCATTGAATGGGTATTTCAACTAACTTGAGTAATAACTTAAAAAATAAAAAGCTAGTGTATGCTATGCCCATAGTACAAACAGTATATTTTATGATGGGCCAAACTGGCTAATTAACACAGATTAATTCACCAACTTTTTAAATTTTACTTTGTTCACAAATTGTCTTAAAGGGCAACTCCGCTTCATTTTTGATATTTAGAAAACTATGCAGCCCTCTTCAGTATCATATAGGAAGACCCCATGTCAAATATTACGATCTAATTCCGTCTATATATTTAATAAACTGGCCAGCAAACTTTCAAATGAGCCAAGTCGCCGAAATCTGCCAACTCTAGCGTGCGACGTGAGGCGCAATCGTCAGCGCAGTCAATGCGACGGAGTTGGAGCGGCGGTGTTTGCCAACTTTTTTGCGGGCGCCGCTAAATTGAGATCAAAAAGTCACTAAACAGTCGCTAGATTCGCCAGGAAGTCGCTAAAATATTCGCTGAATTCCCAAAAGCTTATTAAACCCTTTACAAGTAAGTGAATCTCAAATAATCATATCTCAGGTATTTTGTGTTTCTCGGTCAGCCGGTGCTTCCCGAGATAAGAGTACTTGGTCCCAAGTTCACACCTGCAATATTTGCACTCGGCAACTTTTGTCCCACATTTCTTTGTCTTGCAAACCAGCCAGTTGCACAGCATAGGATCCTTTAGCCATTCATCTCTGAATTTCTTGCTGTAGTTCACTTTCGGCATCTCAGGATCGAAACGCGAACCGAAGCTTTAGAATCTGAAACGATGCAGCGAGGCTAGCGAAGCGGCTGCGCTCTTGGTTGGGCGGTAGCAACGTTTGGCGGAGAGCACGTGGGTACGTGGGCGCGGGAGAGATGGTTCGCAGTGCTGACGAGTATTGACATTTCTTTTTAAGCGCTCCACTAAATTGAGCATATATCCAAAGCAAACTCGGCTAGAGAAGCAAAAGGGTTTAGCCCGCGAGCATCTCTAAAATTGTTCAAAATAACAAGATTACGGTTGAACACCAAAGTCGTTAAAAAAGTCGCTAGCCGCTAAATAAAAAAATCCGTCGCTAAATGTCTATAAAATCGCTAAATTTAGCGACAAAATCGCTAAAATGGCAACACTGTGGAGCGGCCAACGTTGAACCACTACGCCAAAGGCATGACTACGCTCATTCTCGCGTTTTGTTTGTTTTTACTTCTCAGAGCGAAATTGAACGATGACGTCATGAGTTTCTCCTCCCGGTGTTGGCTCGAAGGCGTCCACGTGACCACCGTAACGCGGATGCGCTAGTTTGCGCTGCCCGGCGCGCTTATCGGTCTGGTTTCTCCGCCCCCCTCTCCTCTTTCGTGTTCTCCCCTTCCCCCTCTCCCCCGGGCCATCACCGTCCACGCCATCCGAAGCGACCTGCCCGCGTCGCGGTGTCCTGTTCCTCGCCCCCCCAAACGTCACAAGACCACGTGGTTCGACGTGACGTGGCCATGACTCTGACAACACGAGCCCAATGTTGCCTGACGTCAACCGAAGTTTCCGGTTTCGGTATCAGCTGATGTTTAACTTAAGATTACACGAATAATATTCCACATTTCGCGAATCCGAAGATGTAGAGCTGTTGAGTAGTGCTTGCGAAATGGAATCACATGTAAGCCTAAATTTGCCGGAATTGAGCGTGGAGTTGCCCTTTAAGCTGAAAACAGAGATTTTACTTAAAGGGACAATGAAGGCGATTTAATTTAATTTGTTTAAATTGTGTTTTTAGGCTTCTTGGGAACCTGGCATACTGCCTAAATTTTTATAGACATTTGTGACGCATATTTCTATACCTACGAAAGAACTGAAGAAACCGAAACTCAACTATCTGTGTTTCTCGTTTTTGGGCCTCCGAAAACGGAGGTGACGTACGGAGTGACGTCACATGTGAATTGTCGGTACCGGTAGCATTTAGGGCGTCGAGACTCTGGTTACCGCGGTGGGTTATAGCAGCGCGGTGGCGCGGTCGTTTCGCCGAATTTGTCAACATGGACGGCAATGCCGCTCTCGCGAGCGAGTTCGAGCTTCCGTTCGGTAACCGAACACCAACGGAACGGGAGTACGTGCGTGGCGGCCTCTGCTATCACCCGACGGAGACCGCACAGCCGGCAACGAGCGGCCCGCATGCCGAAGGACGGACGCCGGGGAGATGCCGAGGGGAGAGCGGCAGCGATCTGGCCGTTCTGGCCGTCACAAGCGGCGCGTCAGCGACCAATCGCTGACGCGCGACGTCGCAAACGGCGCGCGTCAGCCCGTTTGGCGGGCCAAGGCGCGCGACGTCACAAACGGCGCGACGCGCCGTTTGTGACGTCGCGCGTCTTGGCCCCGCATCGGTCACGCGAGCTCCGCTTCTCCTGGCTTCTCCCGCAACTCTCGGGGCGTCGCCCCAGTCGATCCCGGTGCAATTATTACCGCGACTGTTTTATTGATTTGCGCGGCACACAAGCGCCGGTTTCGGCTGAAATTTGGGCAACGTGGCCTGAGACGTGCCTGGAACCCAGTTCAATCGCCAAAAAGATGTCCTAAATTGCCTTCATTGTCCTCAAAGCTGCAGAGCGCGACAAAGCTCACGCTCACTGTTTCCATCAAGGTAGGTTCTTGTGTACAATTTTTCGAGTTCTAAAGAAGGCGCGCTTGAGATCAAAAAATATTCTGTGACCAAATTGCGCGATATAATTTTTTAAATATCACGAAAAATTAATTTTTTTTTGAAGAAACAGAAAATTACACAGACCGGCTACCTTAGCGGGGCACTGACACATCAAAATCATATTTTTTTTTATTATCCGAAACGATTGAAAACGGTGCCGGGACATTACCCTCAAAATTTGAAACTTGGGAATTCAGTATTTGTGAATTAAAAAAACAATTTCCAAATGCCGAATTTGAAGTTCCCGCGCGATCCCCGCCAGTGCAGTCAGTCAAATTTTGCGGTCTCCTGCGACTCGACTTTTTCTCGGACCTCCGCTGACCCGATGCGAGGAGGAGGCGAGCTGGCGGGATAGAAGGGAGCCGGCGCGGGGAAAAACCGGTTTCTTCGCCGACTCGCCGATCTGCTCGAGCGCCGCCGAGTTTTCTGAGGGAGGACACAAATCTAGGAAGGGACATCTCACCGAACTCTGATTTTCGGTATTTCAAAAAGAGGGGCCATAGTGCGTTCGCAATTGCGTTAAAAAACATGTTTTACGATTGCCGTTATTAAATGTTATAGAAATGCCGCCTACAAAGCTTCTAAATTTCCTGATTTTTGACGTCATCGATCAGAAGAAGCAAGGAGGTAGCGGCGGGAGATTTAAACGCCAAAAATAAAAAGGCGCGCGCGCGCGCGGGGAAATTTTTTTTCGCGATGCGGTTTTTTTTGCGTGTTTATGACTACAACTTGCGTCGTTTTAGACAATAAAAAAATACGACCTTTGGGGTGTCAGT
>JAZHYW010060200.1:0-31967 GCA_037355805.1 Ixodes ricinus | reverse complement strand
GAAGAAGAAGTGATTGTGAGTAGAAGCGATATTTTGCCTGTCTACAATTTATTTCAATAACAGGGGCCCGGGGTTCTCCCGGGTGACCCTGTCTACCGAAACGCTATTTTTAGACGGCAGCGTCGTCTACGAGGAGAGAGATGAGCTCCACCGGGAGCAGTTCGACGGCATTTGACGGCCGGGTTTTTAAGAAGACATCGGAATCTTCAGACTACAAGGTTATTCTACCAAGACTACCGCAAGGTATACTCGTCACAAACTCTCTATTTCTACATGCCGACATCACCGGAAGGCCTTACAAGGCAAGCGACTTCAAGGAAGCGATCTTTTCTGTCGTTGACCGGAAGGACGTCCTGGGCCTAGGCCCATACCAAATGAGTCACGTATGGATGGTGACCTTCGGAAATGCTGCTGCCAAGCTCAAGATCAAGGCGTACGAAGAGTTCCTCATCAAAGGGAAGAAGTGCATAATCATCGATCCGTGCAAAGAGGAGATCAAACTGAAGCTTCTGTGGCTGCCGATCCCGATGCCAGACTCCGAGGTGAGGAAGGTTTTAGAGCCCTTTGGGACAATCAAGGAGATGAAAAGAGAAACATGGAGATTCTCAGGACTTGAAGATCTCGAAACTACTACCCGAGAAGTGACGCTCGTCCTGAAGCAGGACCTGACAGTCGACAAGATCCCGCACCTCTTAAACGTGTACGGCACCAACACGCTCGTCGTCATCCCCGGAAGACCACCTCTATGCCTTAGGTGCAAAGGTATCGGGCACATCCGTCGACAATGCTGCACTCCTCGGTGCACGCAGTGCTGGAGATTTGGTCACACAAACGAAGAATGCGTTGTGACATACGCTTCCAAACTCCAGGGGATCATAACACCAGAAGCTGATCATAGCGAGCACATAATGGACGTAGAAGAAATGTGCAATGAAGAAATCCAACCGACGCTGGCGGGGAAGGAACCAACAACCGAAAGCGAAGAGCCCTCCTGCAGTTCAAACGAAAGTTTGATGGAGGAGCACATGTCCGATGTAGACATCATCCCAACACCACAACCAGGATTAGAAGAGACTTCACTGAACAAAGGAAAAGAAATGAGAAAGCAATCCACACAAACCAAGAAGTCGGCCGAGGTTGGCAAGAAGGAAGGAAGGCATTACAAGAGAGCCAAAGTTAACATCAGCGACAACTCTGATAGAAGAACTTGAGGCCACTAAAATTCCAATGGACTCAACGGAGCCGCAACTTCGACTGGAGCCCAAAGAGCCGCGGCTGAAGCCCAAATTCAAGGACCGGGAAACCACCTCTCCGGCAGCTTCCGAACTTGACACAAAGGAATAGGACCTAACACTACCATGACCACCCAGATAAGTCCCTTCACTATTTCCACGATAAATGTGCGAGGGATAAATTCGAGAAAAAAACAATACCAACTTTTTCGCTTTGTACAGAAATATGACAGCGACATTGTGGCCCTCCAAGAAACAAAAGTGTCCGAACAAAATACCCTATTTTCTGGATGCAGCTTATGGATGGATTCCTACGATGTGTTCCACTGTCCCGCTGTTGAGTACTCAGCGGGGTGCGCAATTCTGTTTAAAAAAGATATGAAGTACCGAATGTGCAGTATTCTCGAAGGGACTGACGGTGGTCGCCTCATGGTAGCTAATGTTCTCTTGCAAGACCAGCCCTGGCGGATAATTGTTATATATGGATACAATAACCCAGCGCAGAGGGAAAGCCTTTTTTGCCAAGCCAGAATTCACGCCAACACAAGATTTAACGTCATTCTACTGGGCGATTTTAATTGTGTTTTAAATAAGAAAGACAGGGTCCCATCAACAAACATCGTAGATCCAAGTGCGGAAGTTTTAAGATCACTGATTCGAGACTGTGACTTGATAGACTCCGCCACAAATCAAGCGCTCTGTTACACACACTTTCAAGGATCGTCTCATGCACGTCTAGATCGGATATACATATCTGCTTCAGTTAGTACCGCGTTGAGTACCTACAGCGTGATCCCTGCCTTTTTTTCTGATCACTGCATGGTACAAGTTCGTGTAGGTATAAAAACACACCAGGAAAATAGAAAACCACAGTCTTGGTCACTATGGAAAATGAACGAAAGGCTCCTTGAAAATGACGATTTTGAACGAGGCGTAGAATCAGCCCTAGACATACTTGAGTGCACCAAAGAAGGATGGGGTCAGAAATGGGAAACCTTTAAACTAGACATAAGGAAAATGGCGATAGAAATGTCATCAATTGTCGCATATCATGAAAAAATACAAGAAATGCATCTGAACAATGACATCCTCTACCTGTATCGTCTAGAATGCCAAGAGCCCGGAAAGTACAAAGATGAAATAAAGAATCTAAGAAAGCAAATTGAGGAACACGATAAAATACGATATGGAGGCGCGGCTGTAAGAACACGCACTCTGGAAATGATAGAGGGAGAACAACCGACAAAAAGATACCTCAATGCGGAGCGAGAATACATAAAAAAGAAACAGATTACATTATTAAGCAAAAACGGTCGCCTACTGAACGCAAGGAAGGAAATAGAAGATGCCTTCGTTTCTTATTATGATAATATATTTGCTTCAAGTCTGCTGTCTGTAACAACCCAAATGCAGGAATCTATATTAACTGGGTTGCCAAAGCTTAAAACAGAAATGATCGAAACACTGGACACACCCATCGACGTGAATGAAGTCGAACTACACATAAAAGAAATGAAGAATGGAAAATCTCCGGGACCGGACGGTTTACCAGCCAGCTTCTACAAAAAATGGAGCAAGAAACTTGCGCCAATACTTCTAAATGTTTTTAAAGAATCATACAGAAATAAATGCTTACCTCCATCGTTCCGGAAAGCACACACTGTACTGATTCCCAAATCAAAAGATCCGGACAAGCTCCAACGAGTGGACGGTTATCGACCGATAAGCTTACTTAATTGTGACTACAAAATATTTGCACGGGTGCTTGCTGGTCGTTTACAGAGCGTGATATCAATATTAGTAGGCGACCACCAGACATGTTCGATAAAAGGAAGGAACATACAAACCAACATTCACATCATCCGGTCTATAATAGAGATTTGTCAACGAACGTATGAACCAGCGGCCATTCTACAGCTTGATCTTGCCAAGGCCTTCGACAGAGTTCAACACTCCTTTCTTTTTGATATTCTCAAGCACATAGGAGTAGGAGAAAACGTCGAATGTGGAATCAAGCTCTGTTATAATGATATATCAACAAGACTACTAGTAAACGGAACTCTCACAAGAGCCATAAAAGTCCAATGCTCGGTCAGACAAGGATGCCCCATGTCGCCACTGCTCTTTGACCTCTACCTTGAGCCCCTATGCAGAAGCATCATAACCAACAACGAGATTCAAGGTTTTCGCCTTCACAGCTGTGAGGTCAAGCTTCTTGCCTACGCGGATGACCTGGTGCTGGTGTGTACTAACAAGCCAAGCATAGAAAACGCAATGCTCTGTGTTTCAAAGTTTTGTGCCGTGTCAGGAGCAGCGGTAAACAATGACAAAAGTAGCGGTTCGTGGTGTGGAGAGTGGGGATCGACTCCATCTAAATACGTCGACATCCAATGGTCCACCACAAAACCACAACTCTTGGGAGTGCCATTGAGCGCAATGGATAATCCCAAGCCTATGTGGGACGCTGTAAGGAAAAACGTTAAAACCGCGGCTAATATGTGGAGCTTACGTTATCTTTCTACTTTTGGTCGAGTCGCTGTATGCAACATTTTTCTTTTGTCAAAATTAACGTATCTTCTGCAGGTTATGCATTGCTCAAGGCTAACAGTTAATGTATTTAACAGAATAATGGCGACGTTCATCTGGAGGTCACCATACGAGCCAATGAGAAGAACCAATTTGTTCCGACGAATGCACGACGGAGGACTTGGCCTAGGCCATATATTCGTAAGACAGCTGATCGCCAGGTGGAAATTTTTCACACAGGAGCAGCACCCCTTTTTAGAGTTGTGCAAACAATTCTTTTTGAAGAAATATATGGCACCTCTAGGTGATGCAACAACCACAAGCGATATAACAAAATTACGAGGATTCTATAAAGAAGTCGCGGACACATTAGAATTTCTAAGAGCAAGATTCGACAATGCCTTTTTGGCTTCGTGCACTAAAAGGAAACTAGTTACTCAACTACTGATTTCATTGTTCCCAGATCCAGTGTTTCGCGTCCATCCTTACGCTCCTCCTCTGAACTGCATAACTGATGTTTTAAAACGAGTTAAGACAATGCCGATACCACCGAAGTGTAAAACTTTCTTTTATAGATTTCATTCTCGTACCACACCAGTTAAAGAGTGGCTCGACTCTCGAGGCATTGATACGTATGGAAGCACAAACTGTAGACTTTGCCAAGTAACCGAAACGTTCGCTCATGCCTTCATTCTTTGTGTTGACGCTGTGTTCTTTTGGGATGTCTTCAAGAGAACACTCAGAAAGGATTTTGAAGTGGAAGAGGCAAAATTTCGGTATTTGCATTTCGCTGACCACCTCGACACTGTTCAAGATATATTAGTAGTACTAGGTCTTTACAGTCTGTGGAAAACGCGCAAAACAGACACAGAAGCACGTGTTGCGAAGCCATCCTGGGTTAATTTCAAAAATATTGCAATTCAGGTAGGCCAAGGCATATTGGCCACCTGTAATGAAAGTGATGAATGGAAATTAATAGTAAAGAACCTTAGTCGTTCGCCTGATATTATATAGGCTATGATGTCATGCGTTGAAGAGGTCAAGCCAAATGAAAGTTTAAGTGATACCTCCCTGTAAAGTATCTTGCGATGAGTGCTCACTTTTGTGAACTTTGTTAAATGTTCCTTGTATTCAACTTCGTTACATCACCCACCATAATTCATTGCTTGTATATAATTTAACGCAAATGATCATCCTGTAAAAATAACTAAATGTAAATAAATGTTTCTGGAAAAAAAAAAACAATGGCATAGCATAGGGGCTAAGGCGTCCGCTTTGTACGCAAGTGGGCGCGGGTTCGATCCCGCGGTGGGCGTACTTTTTTTCTTTCATTTTGTTTTATCGAGGCATAATGCGATGTTTACGACTTTCTTTTTTGCGATAATGTTGTCGACGAAACTTCGCAGAATTAAATGGGACTCCCTTTCCGGAGGTGCGATCGGGGACAGCGGGGCTTGGATTGCCGGCCGGACGCCGCGAAGCGGCGTGTACTGAGTCACGTTTTGTAATTGGCAGCCAATACTGTCGCCGCGAAGCGCGCGTGAACGCAGGCGGGGGGCTGGGTTAACACGCTCCCCAGTGATACGCGATTAGTCTCGTCACGAACTTCTCGGAACTAGCCGCCTGAGATGAGCGAAGAAAGTCACTAACGCATTTCGATGCACTTTATGTCGACATGGCCACGAAACTCTCCCGTACTGCGGCACCGACTCACCCTTGTAAAGAATTTCGTAGTTGTCCGCGATGAAATAGGATCCCCCGTCATTCTTTCCCCATTGGTAAAGCAGGGGGGACTTCGGCGGAGCTGGGTAGCTGTGAAAGATGGCGAAAAGCGCAGCGCTAACAGCCCAATGAGGACGCTTACGAGAGTGTTCATGCCGCATACTTCGCGGTTCGATCACCAGCTTCCACTGTTTTAACGCGCCTAAAAACACTCCAACAATCTCAGAACAACTTCGCAAGGACATACTCATAACAACAATTACGCCAAAATCCACAAAAAATATAAACGCTCGTTTGTCCGTGCTGGATCGGCTTGGGTACTTTTTTTAACAAATATTAAAATCAAATAGCTACCATCATCAATAGATAAAATAACTGCAGCAATATTTGTTATACAAAACCCAAAGCTAAAAAGCCAGTTTATAAGTGAGCGAACATATAATAAAAGTTTAATGCACGCGAGTTTTAATTCAAGAGCGTAAATTTTGAAATTACCGAGGTCGCTTTGATTTGCCACTTTTGAGCTCTCTTTGATGCCGTAATGGCCAACGTTGTGCAACGATGGCTGCGCCCATGCTTGTGTGAAACGCGGCTACTAAATGCGAACGGCAGTTACAAACTTGTGGTAAAATACGAACGGAATAGCTCAGGGTAATACACAGTAAATAGATTTATTCTTTCGGCCTAGCACGGGGTCTCTTCCGTGGGAGACGACGAGATACAAAGTTACAATGTTCCGCAGTGGACGTACCCATAGAAATAGGACGAGACCTCTATGCCCTTGCCCTTATGACATAATAATCTCATCCTGCTCAACAGGCCGCTTCCGCCTCAAGGCTGCCCCGTTGCCCAGCTCGGCCGGCTCAGCCCCTCAGCTGGCTGCTCAGATAGCTCAAACCTCGAGGCATTTTGCTCAAGGGCTCAAGGTCGGCGTAGCATGGGCGTAGCCTGGGCGTAGCCGGAAGTTGGTCGGCTTGCCTAGCTTCCTCGCGGAAGGTTCTGAAAACAGGGGAAAGATGGCAGCACCCGACGGACAACACACCCGACAGACGAAACCGAAATCGAAATTGACATTTGTCCAGTGATGAATTCTTATCTGACATGATTTGATGAACGTCAGATGTAACTTGAGTATGCATAACTTTTGGGTCTGAACGATTAAAAATGCCCACGCGACCAAAATGCTAGTTCTATCCCGACAGTGATTTCCCGATCAGCGCCACCGTTCGTACTACCAGCATAGGCTACTGTCGTCCTACGATGCTGCGATCGCAACATAGTGAATCGTGAACGGGATGCGTTGTTTTCTAGACGTCCTAGCCCCGAATTTATCGTTAATGTAGCGCTTGTCTTCACGGCAAATGTCCGCTTCCCAGTTCAGGTAGCAGTGACAGTGACGCAGTCAAGGATGCACCGTAGAAAAGGCCTATTTTGGAAGATTGAAGGGTCTCCCTACGGATATTCAACACCGTACGAACTCTTCGATGCTGCCAAAGGTGAGCCGCTTTTTGAAAAGTATATTCGACTCGGAATGTTTCGAAAAGCCGCTCAATGTAAACCTTGATGCCCTTGGTTTTGGAGCCAGGAAGCGCAGCATATGCATGTGCGCGTCGGCGGATTTATGCGTTCTAAAAATAAACGAGCTCCATTCACAGCTGCCCGTTTGTCATCCTCGGATGTTGTAGGAGTTGCTGCTGTGGACACACATATTGCGAAGCTCTTCCGATCCATTTTTACGTTTTCAGGGAGCCGATCGTTCGTGCAGAAACTACGACTGGAAGTGAAACTACCGGTGCACAACGGTTGCGTAAGTTGATGCGCATTTGAACAGCTGATTGAAATGACCCATGCATTGGTAATTGTTTTTTACCTCCCAGTTTTTGTGAGAGAGACTGAATGTTGCTTCACAGCAACTTGACTGGACTCCTGTTTTTACATGTTAGTTCTGTGGATGCCATTTATTGTTTCAGAAGTCAGTGTCAGTATATTTACTGAAAAATTATCAATTGCATAATGTCTGATCTGGAATATTAGTGTTACAACAGGCCCAATGTTTTGTTAATTTAGTGACCAATCTTTTCTCCTGCCATCTGAAAGTGCACACTTTTCAGCCATTTGTGAACTCATTGGTGGTCCAAACGACCAATCATCTGCGCATCTTAGGGATTTTTTTTTCCTCCACAGATTGGCAGGGTTTGGAAGTTCTTGTTTCTAAGATAAAAGCAGTGAACAATTAGTTCTATTAGCTTCATATGGTGCCCAGTTAATATTGAAATTGCCTAAGTTTATAAGTGCAAACCACATACAAAGATTTGATTGACTGATACAGATTTTAAGGGACGTATACCTTCCAGGTGAACACAATATGCTGGAGCGAAGCTGGCACCTACATCTTGTCAGGCTCGGACGATCAGCACCTATGCATCACAAATGCGCACACGCATACGGTGAGCTTACACAGCATTGCTATTCCAGAGTATATGGTACTGCGGTAAAGGTCAAGCTTGTTATTCGAAGGCAGATTTGATTTGTTTTGCTTGACAACGATTTTCCCTTTTGCATCTCTATAGATACTGGCCTTCATTAGAACGGGCCACACAGCCAATATCTTCAGTGCCAAGTTCCTGCCAAGCTCCGGAGATAGACTGGTGAGTATTTAGCTGCAAAAAATATATAGAAAATCAGGCGATCATTCTCCCGTAGAGAAAGTGTAGCTAAGCAAACAAGCATCATTCCTGGAGCAAGGTTTGCAGGTTTACCTTAAAAGGGTTTCCTTATTTTTCTATACTGTCTGAAGCCAACGTCTTATCTGACCTATATGAAAATGAGGTCCGTTGTAGCTGTAGACTGCTGAAAAACAACAAGCATGCATGTTTTACTGGTCACGTTTCCGGCATACCGGAACTCAACTTTCTGACGTCGGGTCGCTGCAGTGGCGCTGCTGTCGGCACTGTGCCCGCACAGATCGCTTCGCGGCAATCTGGTCGGTGCCCGCTCCGGTGTGGGCAAACGCGGGCTTGTTTCTAAACAACATGTTGGCACGTATGTGTAAGCAATGTGACTTAGGTGGTTCCTTGGTGGTATGCGAGTTCCAACTCTGTGCAGGAGCTTCCCGTGTGTGTACCATACTGTCAGTCGACTGTAAACATGGCATGATGGCTGATGGCTGGCATCAAAGAGTAATTAGGCCTGTTGCTCCCACTCAGCTGGTATCCTGCTCCGGCGATGGAGCCATCTTGTTTTCGGATGTGGAGCGCCCCGAGACAAGCCTGCGCAACCTGTTCAGCTGCCACTTCGGCACTGCGTACGAGATTGCGACGGTCCCCAACGACCCCACAGCTTCCTGTCGTGCGGCGAGGACGGCACCGTGCGGTGGTTCGACCTGCGCACCAAGACCAGCTGTTCCACCGAGGAGTGCTCCGAGGTCGCGAAGCCCATTCTGAGCAGCTGGCACAGATAAGAAACAATTATAATTCTGATATATTATTATTATTGATGTATTATTATCATAGATGACGTATACAGCATTTGTTATTTCATACATGGTACAGTGGAACCTCGTTAACGCAAAATTCCTAATTCAAACTCGCGGATAATTCAAACTACTAACACGCAGGTATTGTCCTATCTGTTTCTAGGAAGGAAACTCCCGGTAATTCAAACTTTGCGTTATTCAAACGAAGTCCTGGTCCCCCTCGGGTTCAAATTAATGAGATTCCGCTGTACTGTTGGCAGCTTTGTGTTCACATTTCTGACGTAGGGGAGCAAGCTGCTTTTTTGAGCATCAACCTTTACTCATCGACCCCGAAAATCCACGCAAAAACATTAAAACCAGTGAACGGTTGTTTGGAATGTCTATATTTGCTATAGATGGCATGCGGAACCAAAAAGTGTTGCTCTGGTCTGCATTTGTGGTGATTGGCCAAACGATCACTGTGACGTCTTTCATCAGCGTCATCTTTTTTTTTTTCTTGGAGATCCAAAGGGTATTTACACAAGGGGTGAGCATACTTATATACAAAATATACTTAAACAAATGCTAAAACACTGAAATCCACATAGGGGTTAGAGAGGAAGAGGGTAGTGGCAGCTGCAAATACGTTAGTGGTATTTATAGAAACAATGTGGTCAGGTAGTGCGTTCCAGTCTTTTATGGCCAGTGGTAATGTAGACATTTGATGGGCAGCTCTGGACGACGAACTCTGGACGACGAAATTTCTTGTAGTTTGCAAGAATGGTTGAAGCGAGAGAAAATTCGGTGAGCAGGTGATAGCAAAGATTCTTTGAGATGCTTGTGATGAAAGATACGATGAAGAAGAGAGAGGCGGGACACTCTCCAGCAAAGAGAAAGTGTGTCCAGCTTAGCTGACCGACGTAATGCTGAAATGCTACTACAGTGCAACCCAGTTATACCGATAATGAGAAAACACTAAGTTTCAACTCTGATCATTTCCAGTCTAGAAACTCTAGAAACTGATCGCTATAAGCGGCACATCGTTATATGTGGTATCATTGTAAGTGGGTTGCACTGAATATGGAGAGTAATGAGAATAAATGAAACAAAGTTATCTATTTTGAACGGCCATATTAGGGAAGCATAGTCTGGTGTGTATCTTACCAATGTATTGCTGGCTAGTAGTTGTTTTACTGAGAGTGCCGTTAGTCTGAGGTTACGGCAAAAAAAAAATCTGAGTATGGTTAGCATTAGCAATGACAGAGGTTTTGCGAATAGTCTATGATAGATCAGAGGTAAAATGGATTTCCAAGTATTTGTATGATGAACAAGGCATCACTAGCAAGGTGACACTGAAAATTATGCAACAAGTGAATGCTTGAAAATGAGTGATTTACCTTTATTGAAAGTTGAAGCCATCATTTTGGGCCACTGAGTATTAATGTGAGATCATTCTGTAAAGTTAGCTGATCCTTATGTGAATGAATAGGAATGAATAGCTTTGTAAATTGCACAATTGTCGACAAATCAAGCACACTGAAGAAGACTTGTTATTATGCAAGTCATTAATGTAGATTAGAAATAAAGAATGCTCATCATTTTACGGCAAATGTGCTATACCTAATAATTAGCGAGAACGCATCCAACGACGACATATGTGCACCTTGTTGTTGGAGAGCATATACCTAGTTGAAATTTTAAGCCCCCTCCATACACCTCTCCAGTGCTTATAAACCATGTGCCAAAATTGCAGAGTCGCTGGGCTGTGAACGCATGCGCAGCATCTGATATTCTCCAGAAGACTGCTGCTGCGCATGCCAGAACTCCGTTGACAGCCCAGTACGACAACAAGTGGTGGCAGGCAGAAGGCGATTATTGGAACGGTCTGTAGATGTCGAACGTTTCTGCATTGATCTGGCCAGGATGATGCTGATCAGCTGTCACCGTGCCATCACGTCCATCGCGGTGAATCCCCTGACGCCCTTTCCACTTGGCTGTTGGATGCTCCGACTCCCGCAGTCAGGGTGTTCGACAGGCGCATGCTGGGAGCGCGCACAACAGGTGAACCAATGCCTCTCTTGACAGCCTGCGTACCCGAATTTCCATAAGCATCGATGCTCTGCACTGTTCAGAGGTATGCACAAGCTCAGGGTTTGTTTTGGCAATCTTAGTTGCCCATTGTAGGACATGCACTATATAGTGAAAAATCTGTTATGTTCGCAAGAATGTTATGTTCAGTCATTTGATGGTATAGCAGACTCATCGACCGTGACTCACTGCATAGTGTGCTGGTGCGCTCAATCGCACTCGTCCTGGTTGGGCGATGATTAGGTCTACGTTAGTGCGAATAGCCAGACGTGCTGTGTTACTCGCGCGTTTGTCAGATAACCAGGCAAAACTCTGCAGGCATTTCGTCACAGCGCCACTGCTTGGGGCCGATATCTAAATGTGTCGAAAAGGTTTAGCAGACCGTTCGCACGATGCTCAGTTCGTCCAGCAATCTGGATATGTGTCTTAGGAAAAGGCGACAAAGCACGACGCCGTCCGCACATAACACGTCGAGCGAAGCACTTTGGGTTGAACCTACTGATGACTTGCTGTGCATCATATTCATTCTGTTTCGTTCCAACGTGAACGCCAGAAACCGTTGAGTTGTACGTTTGACCTCTGCGGACGTACGTTTCAGCGCGTCTTCAAGTTCAACGCGGTCGCCTGATTGTTCGATGCACGTAGGTGCTCTATTCAACGCTGCTCGTGCACGGCTCCTGAGCAGCAGCCGGTCCATCATGTTGGCCCGACATGCGGACAGTAGCGGTGTAGACCTGTAGCTACAGGACCTCACTGAAGACTGGTAAGCAGGCTCGATGCATTGGAAGCACGCGCGCGGTCATACCAGCAGCATCGTACTACGCGCCGTAATGCCAGCGAGTCCATCTCTACTTGCGAAGTTCTGAAGCAATCCGTTCGTCAGCCGGTTGAATCGACTGCCATCTCATCTAGCTCCGCGGTGATGCAGCGCGGCATCTGCCTGCTGATCAAGGTCAGCAGTAAAGTCTCATCCGGCGAATCAGGCCTCTGTCATACTATCTATACGACGTCCACGCGAAGAGTGTTAGATGACGCCACGGATAGATCAGATATCATCAGCACACTAGAGCCAACAGGTGGTAGCGGCGCGTCGACCGCTGACGCTGAAGCAACATCGTACATTGAGTATTGTCGGTGTTATACGCTGGCCGACAGCTGCTGCTCTGAGCACTTATAGCCGCAGATGCTGGAGCGCTGTAGCGTCTGCTAGGCAGGTTCGAGCTCCGTTTGTTTGTAAACGCGAGTTGGTGTATGCAGTCGCATCCACTTCTTAAACTTTGCAGGGACCAAAACACTATAGCTAAGCCGGCTACGAAAAGTCGTCAATAGTGCTTGCTTCAGGCTACGCTATGCGCGCCTTGATTCAAATTGCGCCCGAATCAAGGCGGCGCAGAGCAATAGCGTTCAGGCCCCTTTCTATTAGCTTGAGAATCGGTGCCTTTGTTTCAAGCATTATGTAGAGTGCTTTCCGCGCTTCCTAGCATCGCTGCATGGCGGCGAAAGAACAGATGGGGTCATGACATCCGAGGCTAGCATCAGTCCGGAAACACTGATTCACCGAGACTGAGATGAGAGGCGCAAGTCCACGACTGCAAAATGTAGAATGAACAAAACAAAATGGTAACAAAATGATAATGACGCACAGCTAGAGAAAAAGAAAAGTCCTAATTATCGGCGTCTGAAAAAGCGGTCGGCAACTGTACTTGCAGCATTATAGTATACTGATAAACTTCAAGTTTTATTGTTGCCTAATAGCAATGATAGTTAATTACAAATTTTTTAGACAAGTGTTTTATTTTCAGTTTTCGTGGTGTAGTTCTTAAAATTCTTAACAAACACTTTGGAAGGCAAGAATGTAGTGTTGGCATAAAACATATACGTTAGGACCCGAAGGCCTTAACCTTTGGACTCCCAGAACTCTAAAGTATATTTTCACACAAAGGCTTGGACTCTAAAATGCAAGTGATGCAGTGTGAATATGATTTTCTCTTCAGGGAACTACATGAGCAACAGCTCGGATGCCATGATATCGAGGCTCGTCATTCCCGAATTTGAGGGGCGGAGTCACAGGATCACGTCTCTCACATACAGCCCCAACGGTCGTGAGATGCTAGTCAGCTACTCTTCAGATTACGTCTATCTGTTTGACGCAGAGGTAAGAGAGATTGTTGTGGATTCTGCACTGTCTGGCATTTATGAAGTATTATATCTTTAATTATTGGTGTTTACACTGTCTCTCACTGTTCCCACGAGGGAAGGATTGTTGGAAATTTCTGCATGACTCATGTTCTTTCATTCTCTCTTTCCTTCAAAATGTCGTTTAAAGAATTATGAAGCAAGAAAAACGACTAGTCAAAACAGTACCATAAAAGTACAGTAAAACACGACATTAGCATTTCACTGCCTTTCACTCATAGAAAACATACTATTATCCTATTTAATTTCAATATTAGATATAGTAGTTCTAATAACAGCCTTTTAGTACGTAAAAAAAAAAAAAGGGGAAAATAGGCAGTTGTATGTTTGGGCTAACTGCTCAGTGCATGTACAGCTACTATACATGCATAGCTCAAACATGAGTTGCTTGGCTCTCGTGGTCTTTAGTGTTGCTGGGGTTTCTGATGACGTTACAAGCCATACAAGGTCTTCTGTAATTTTCTTATTAATGTAGCAGATACTGCAGCAATCACAAGTTATGTGCAGTCTGTTAGTGCTTCGAATCAGCAACTCAAGTTCCTTTTCTGTGCCTTGTTCATGCAGTAGTGTAGACAAGAACCTAAAGTCTATGGAGCAGATGGAAAATCATCAAATGCCACAGAGGTGCTCCTCATTTTATGCTTTATAGGAACTTTGAAAAGTTCAAGCTTGATTATGACCACAACAAATGGTCTTGATTAGAAGGTGCAGAGGAAAGTTTAATGAAACTTTAATGCTGTTTCCTTTTGTATTCAGCTGTAGAACCTTTGAATTTTTATTGCACTGCTGGAATTCAAAGTTTGGTGTAATATGGAAATAATCATCGTGTGAAATTAAATTTAGTAGTTGCAAATATATTGATGTGAAAAAACATTCAAAATGTTTAAATGCTTCCACCCCAAAATTGTTTGTTATTACTGAAGGTAAAAATTTTCAGTTGCCTACACGCAACATAGCTCTTAAACAGGAAGCGAGCATGCCGGCCGTGTCGCGGCGGTCGCCTATTGTTCGCCGCGACCTAGCGGTAGCCGCCGCAGGAGCATCGGGGAGCAATGGCGACGAACAGCACGGCCGACAGTGTCCCCGTCGTGATTACGACGGAATTTAAGGCAGTTACGAATTCGGAAAGTTCCTTCGGTAGCCGGTGCCGCCGGCGCTGAATCATCGGGAAGTAATAGCAACGAACAGCACAGAGGACAGTGGGCGATTACGAATCCGGAAAGCGTCTTCGGTAGCCGGTGCAGAATCATCGGGGTGAAGCAATGACGATGAGCAGCACAGTGGACAGTGTTCCCGTAGTGATTACGACGGGGTTTAAGGCGTTTACGAATCCAGAAAGCTTCTTCTGTGGTAGCAATATGACGAAGGGAAAGCTCCTTCATGAATCTGGCTGCGTGTACGACGTGAAGGAGGTCCGTTTCGACGGACAAGTGGATGTCACGGAGCGCCGTACTCCGCAAACAAAATTAAGCGCGCCCGCAAAAAAATTTGTTGGCGCTGAGTGGACTGCGGTAATTATATGTACGTTTATTTCTGAATCAGCTTGACAATAACTAGGCGATTTATTTCGCGCCGTTCCGCGATTCCCACTACTATCTTCCTGTAGGCTGATGGAAACATCCAAGGGTAGGCTTAGGTGGGCGGCCGCATTCCGCTTCTCGATTCCGGTGAAGTATTTGCTGCATACTTTAGGGTTTGCCGTCGGTGTCGATGCTGTTCCATCGTCGCTAGAATAGAAACAGGTTAATTGTATTATTCGTCAGCAGCTTAAACAAAGCGCGAACTGGAAGGTAAGAAACGCCACTAACCTGTATGGACGCACAACTCGCACCCGTCGCGCAGTACTCCGTCTCGTACGGCTTCGAAGGGACGATGTGGTACTTCGTGCCGTGCGCGATCTTGCACGTACTGTTGCAGTCGACCACTCAGCAATTGTTGCGGCTTTCTTGGTGCGGAATAGCCATCTCAGAAATTACAGCGCTAACCCGCCACAATGCACAACCAACGCAGCGGCTGACAGAAGCTCCCCGGTACAACTGACCCGTTTGCCGCTAGGGGCGCCCTGGTCGGGGCTTGAATTAGATCCGCACGGTTCCTTATTGTGTGAAAAAAGTGTTAAACCACTAAATTACCTTTTAATATTTTTCCAAAATAAATATATATGCAGCTAACAGTTATTTCAAAGCAAGGTGGTCATTTTATTTATACAAAAGATCTTGCTCATCCACTCCTAAAACTGATCATATTTTTATAAATCTGTACTGTTTATAGCGGATGAATTTCAGGTGTGACCTAGAAATTTTAAGGACAACGGCAGTCTGAGTTGGCCATTACTCTGTTATATATTTGAATTGTACATTGAACCACAAGAAAACAATGTTAGTAACACGTTGGGGCAACACAGCACCTTTGACACTGAAATTAGAGCAAAAATGCGGGCGAGCTGGTGCACATCCATAATGTGCACCAGCTCATAAAGGGATCAAGGACAACACCGTCTCATATGAGACGGTGTTGTTCTTGTCCTTTCTGTTCCTGGTCCCAAAGTTACATTTGCATTATGAGTGACATTATTTGTTTATACCTGCACTGAACTTTAATGATATGATGCACAGGGGCCTGCCCAAAATTAATGGTGCCGGGTTGCCACTTTGATTATCCAATACTGCTCAACTTGGGCAGTAACCAATTGCTGAGATGAAGGCAGTTTCTCAGTATTTCCCCTTCTCCTGTTGTGAACTCTCAGAAGGCACACAGATCAGCTGCTGTAGACCACACGACAAATGCTATTTGGAAGGCAAAGAACACATCCTGTTTATTTTCTTATCTTCCGAGCTATGAAAAGAACACTCAGAAATTTTACAAACCAATTTCTATGTACATTTTCCTAGAGTTGAGGGTCATGCTTTAATCTTGGAGCGGGAGGAAATATCTTTGAAACGGTAAATCAGTCGAGCTTGCAAACTACAATATATTTGTTACTCTTTTCACGTGCGCACGGGGGGTTTGAGTTGGTAGTCGTTGCAGGGTACTCTGCTTCACGTTTGCAAGACGATGATTCCACGGATGTTTCAGTCCAAACAGAAAAAGAAGCTCGCCTGTCAATGAAACGACTGAGGGTGCGAGGAGACTGGTCGGACACTGGACCCAATGCAAGGCCCGAGTGCGAGATGAGCGGTGCGTTAAAAGAACCCACATCGTTTCTGTAGTGTGAAAAACTGTGTGAGCCATCTATGTATTTATTTGAATGTAGACCAACCTTTTTTTTTTTGCATTCTTTCTAAAAATTATGGGTTGGCCTATAACTAAAGGTTGTGAATATCAAGTTTTTTTGCTGCAAATCAAACATAAATATGAGGAAATCGGGCCTGCTGGTAAATGTTGTACGTGATGGGGACGAACAGATCAATGAACACAGAAAAAGGAAAGACAACCGCAGCAGGACAAAGCTGTACTCGCAATTTATGTTTAATAGATAAAAAAGGCAGAAATAAAGCAGTAAGTGTAACCAGGTTGAAAAGCACATACCGTAGAAATACCGGGCAAGCGCCCACTCAAACTTTGGGGATAATCGCAAAAAAATGGGGGAATGGGCGCTTGTCCGGTCATCAATTTTGCATATAAATGTACTCGTGCATATTTTCTCAGATCTCACAAATTTGGTAATGGGCGCTTAATGTGGAATGGGCGGATGCACGGTATTCTACGTCAGGCAGATTCACCAACCTGTGGCTCTTTGTGAAAAGGAGTGTCGCATTCCTGCGGCTAAGAATAAATTGCATTGCGTGGGGTTCTTACCTCGGTGACGGACGTGGTTCTTGGTGGGCGAGTTAAACCTGATTGTTTGACTTCGCATGCTCTCTTCATGCCCTTTTCATCTCTTGAACTTCAGTTGCGAGTACAGCTTTGTCCTGTCTTGTTTTTTCTTGCCTGCCTTTACCGGAAGCTGTTTGTCCCCATCGTGCTCTCTAAACATACTTCATTGATTCCACCTCCCTTCCCTCACACAAAGCATTCTGTGGACGTGCTCTAAGAATCTCAACACTTTTCAAAAGTCAGTCCACCTAACCTGTGCAGAGCTAAACCCGGCACTCTAAAGGCAGCATTGCACAGCTTCTTCACTTTAGGAAAAGCAAACGTCTTCAAGAGGGTAGAGCAGAAAACGGGGAATTAACGACGAATGTCTTGATCCTTGTATGCTCGCTCTTTGGTCGACAAAATCGATGGTGCTGGATTTAGCTGAACTTGTTCTCCGACGACCCGGCATCAGGGCGGCCATATGGGAGCTTTCTGAGACTGCCACCAGAGGGCCTCTTACTGAAGGGGTCCATTTCACAGAGACTACATTGTACAGTTTCCCCGGCAGCCCTGGGCTGAGCAGCAGCCGCGCTCCCTACACGCCAGCCTGATGCAGCGCATGTCGGACGTCCTGACGGCCATGTTCAACTTCGGAGCACCACGGCGTCCTCGTCCCGCGGCAGGGCAGCCCCCCTCTCTCCTCCTCCTCCTCCCCTTCGCCCGTGCAGAGTGCGGGGAGAGCTCCACCGATGAAGACGCCCGAGGCCACCGTCGCACGCCACTCCCGCACCCTGAGGTTGGCTAGAGGTGGGTTTCCGCCGTGCTGGCTCTTAGTTGTAGAGAAGTCCTCCCGATCGGTGCGAGCAGAATAGACTTACACAACATCGAACTGAATGCTGGGAACTGAGGTATAGAACGGGCTGTGGCAGACGCACTGAGGCAGCCTCGCAGGATTCATGGCATCAAACTGAATGCTGAAGCACTCAGTTTGAATCAGACTGGATGCAGGTGACCCTGGAGGCAGGGGAGGAGCGCAGGCGAGCGGGCAAGAACAGTGCAACAGCTGACGCTACCTCTCTCTCGCTCGTTTCTCGTCTTTAGTGTAACATCGTAGATGCTGAAGGGACAAAGAGGGAGTATACAGAGCATTCCCGTAGAATTGCTGTGTGCTTTGTGCGGAATCTTTTGGCATTTTTTTTCAAGAGGTCTATTGTGTCTGGTGTGAGGTAAACAGCAGCATCCTTTCTTTCCCTCTTTTTCTTAAACATCAGCTTGGTTAGAGTTTATTGTTTGACAGTGCAGGACGACTCGGAAATGAGGCGGGCACAGGGAGGCGCTGCCACGAGATTGTAATGCGGGGGTGGTGTTCAGGGGAACCGTGAACATTATATTTGCATAGTGTTTCGCTTGCTGGGGATATTTATCATCATCATCATCATCATTTATTAAGCCTTTAAGGCCCTTGCGTGGCATTACACAAGGTGGAAGTAACTGCTGAAGAAACATTATATAAAGGAGAACAAAATGGTGGTGGATACACTGCTGAAAACATTGTTATAAGTTTTCCAGCATGCGTGTTTTGAAATTAGACACTTGGCGTTTCTGTGATAACTTCGCGAGATGGTCGCCCCGCATGTCGTGCTGTACAATATGGCAGTAATTGGAACACCAGCTCTTCCGATTCAAACTTTTGAAACTTCTCAAAATTAAATTTAGAGGATGAGAGCCTACCATTCAGTGGAGAAGCTTTGTTTTGTACGTCCACTCAGAGACGGAAGCTGCAGGAGAAATGCAGCAGAAGCGGACATGACAAAATAAAACCAAATGGAAGAAAAGTGACAACTTTTTCGCCTTCAGTTCGATGCTTCTAAACCTGAACAGCTTGCAAGCATTGTATGTGCCGCCACTAGATAATTAAGAAAAAAAACTGCGCATTGAGCCCTTCTTTATACTATTCCTTCGAAAACGAAACCCAACAACTGGAAAACCTTTTTGGGCAAAAATCTCTACCTTCGAAGGGTAATGCACCGCAGAAAACTGTCATACACTCTCTCCAGCAAACTGAGTGCTTTCATTTCTGTCTAAAAAATGAGGGGTGGCAACTTTTCCTAACTATGGTTTTTTGTGTAGCCATCCAACAGCGAATCCGGCCAAAGATGGCCAGCAGAGCAGCCGCGGCGGCGGCGGCGACGGCGGCAGCAACAACAACAGCAACAGCAACAACAACAACTACAACTAGCAACAGCAACAACAACGGAAGCACTTGCAGCAGTACCTGACGCAGATGGCGAGAATGCCGCTCACTTCAGATATGGCTGCTGCAGCTTCCGGCGTCTCTCATCCACTGCCCGCTGCTGTCCTTGATCTGTCCCAGGCAGGCACGTCCAGTCCCGGCGGCTTCACAGGAGTCGAGCAGTCAGCAGCAAGCGGAGGAACTCCTCTTGTCTCGTGTGCAACAGGCAAGTCTGTCTCTGCTTCCGTGCAGTGGAATGTCGCGCTTTTGTGCTTTCGGTTTCGTGCAAAGCTGACCGAGAAGCCACCGGTTTCTAATTCCCTGCACCACTTTTTGCTGCACGCCTTCCAGGACATGGTTACGGTGAACCATCGTTACACGACTACTCTCGTCGAGCGGACTCCGGAGCATGAAAAAAGCCTGTCGACATCTGGAGAGACATTAGGGAAAGGGGTCTTCGGAACCCAGATTATCTGCTCATTGGGAATTTGCCTTTGTATTTGGTGTTAATGCACTCTTTGGATGGGTCTGTGATGACAAGAAATGCCTTCCGACTACCCAGCTGAAACGTACTGAGGATGGGAGCGTAAACTGAAGCTTTGCCCTTCGACAAGTGGCCTGTTGCTTTAAAATATAATTGAAATGTTCCCGGTGTCTCTTCTAGGTGTTTCAAGGCCTCGCCTGCATTGATTCTCTGCTTGCTATTGCCTTGCCCAAACTCTAGATACAATATCCTTTTTTTGTGCTCATTTGTCAGAGTGTAATACTACGACCTTAAGTGAGGTGGAAGAGTACCACAAACCTCTCTATGTTCCATGCTGCCAAAATGTAAATACAAATGTGCTGTATCCTTTTTTTTTTTTACCATAAAATGCATTTTAGGAAGATCAAGTCTTGCCATTTATAATTTTAGCATGCAATGCTTAATCTTAGTAATTAGTTTCAAAGTTTATTTGCTGGACTCGAAACATATAGAAATTAAACCACTTTCAGAGCATCATTTGAAAGCAAAGTGCTAACTAGAGGTCGTTTGAACGAGAGGAAAATGTGGGAAAGTTTGCTAAGAACATCAGAACAACAAGTGCCTACAGGTGGTGGGATGACTAAGGCCCACCCAAGTTTATCATAGAAAGAGTAATCATCAACCCAGAATGGCCAACATCACAGTGATTCTCCCAGGTGCATGCCACCAGTCGAACCAATTAGTTCTTCAATAGTTTGCCATTTCTTAAATCCATCTCACATAGACCTTGCAACCTGCATGAACGCAATTTGACCTGCACGAGCCCAACTGCCTGCGTCGAGATGCGAATAAAACAAGCACTGCTTCGATCTGCTCACAGCGTAACGGCACAAACACGCTTCCCTGCCTCGTGGCATTGGTGCCCCCGCTAACACAGAGCATGACACCCTCAGGCACTGCACGGAACTCATGGTTCGACTGCACTATGGCGGACGCAGCAGCAGCAGCGGAATCAACGCAACAGAAAACAGTGCATCGCACACGACGCCGGATGTCCAAGGTCCTCGTCCGCCGGACCGTCCGGAGGGCGACGCGGCAACGGCAACAACGATGAAGACGACGACGAAGACGAGAATGTCGCCTTTCACGACTCGGTGGAAAGCATATCGGAGAATGAGTGCTTCCAATCGGCAGCAGAGAACATATCACCTGCCCACGAAAACGGACAAGGAGAGCCGTCGTCGGACGATGCGTTGCTGCCGCCCAAAAACGACCGCCCTCTCGCAGGTAAGTGCTTGTCCTAGAGGTCGTGGCAGCTCGTGTTCCGCGTTAAAATCCTGAGGTGATAGTATCGTGCTCAGCATGCTTGCGAAGACTCGCATTGTTTAGAGTGAAATGGACGATGTAATTGTTTTAGGTCTCAAACGTTCGATAGTAGATGAGAGTAATTCTAGTAAGGTGCTAATGTTAAAGTGCAAGTCACATTGTGGTGTCGGAGCTTAATTGGCTCTACAAATATACTGGGGCGAGAGCAGTCAACAAAAGCTTCCATACATGTCTGGATTGGGCACTTGCACATTTTCATTGACATCTAATCAGGGGCGGATCCAGAACTTCGTTTTGGGGGGGGGGGATTTGAAAGGTTACTATTCTCCCATTCTCTCGTGTGCACCGGGGGTCCACCCATGTCAAATTTCCCTCCGAGAAGAGGGGGGGGGGGGGGGGTCGACTTTGTTTGGGAGGCGGCAGCCCTTCGCTCCCCCTTGGATCTGCCCCTGAATCTGTGCACGAAATGTTGTCCCTGTGCATTGCATGCATGCCGATTAAAAGTGCCACCTCGTGGCAGATTCTTCCTCCAGGGCCTTCAGGAGTCTCAGTGCAGAGAACACAAGCGAGGACGAAAGCACAAACTCTGACCGAGGACGGAAGTTTTCCTTGGAGAAGGTAAGTTGACGTCACTTCGACCTGGTTGTAAATGTTGTGTTTTGCCCATACGTTTTGCATAGATTGTCTCCAGTACTTGAACAAGTCAGGCAAGCCCGACTTGTTCAAAAATGTGCTTTGCGTCGTCACATTCCACCGAAGACCTCGAATGCCAGCTTGCACTCTTGCTTGTGTACATGACCTTATCGCACGAGGTCATGTGCACAAGGACTATCTTTGGGACTGGCCATCTCTTCAGAGTAGTGAAAGGGTCAACCAGTCATAGCACTTCTAAGGCTACATCTTCTTTTCATGACCACAGACAATCACATGCCCGGTCTCAGTCACCACCTCTGTCACGGGAGGCCTCTCGGTTTGGAAGAACACTGTCAAGATCTGAGTAAGTCTCACAGATGTCGCCTTGCAGTTAGACGTCGCCTGTTGCTTTCACTGTCGATGCCTAAATATTAGGCATGGGACGGATAGAGGATTTAGGGTCCAAATCGAATTCGAAGCAAATAGTGATTTTGGCCGAATAATTTCGAATCGAATAGTTATTGTACAAGCAACAAATACCACAAGATATGTTTAAACTATAGTTTTATATTTGCCCCTTATTTGGTATAGAAGTACTGTAATTGTTAATTTCAAGTGTATTGAGTTGGGGAGCACGAAATGGTCAAAATATTCAGAAGCTTGCGCCACCTGGCCGGAAATCCAAGCCAGAGTAAGTCAAACCCGTTTATATCAAACTCGCAAGAAAACGTCTACCAGTTTGATATAGGGACGCGGTAATTCAATATGAAAGTTTTAATGAATTTGACTCAAAAATCCACTTTCGGCTGAAATATTACACAAGGAAGTAGTTTTGCACCTTCTGCGACTTTTTCTTCATTGCCTCCGCGATAACGATATTTTTCTACGCTATCCATGGACTCCAAAATGCTGAGGCCGCAGCATTCTATATTCGCGCATTAGCGCCGAGCTATGCCGAGAGCACGGAGCACGTCCGAGCGGGAGCACCTTCTCCTGCAGAGCGCCGTTTTGCTCTGCAAGTTGGCTTTCCCCTACAACAGGGTGGTGGCATTGGGGGAAGCCAACTAGCAAAACAAGCTGGCTTTTTTTTTTTTTGGGGGGGGGGGGGGGGGGGGGGGTAATTGCGGTAATTGTTTGGGAGAAAAAAAAAATATTCTCTTTTGCGGACGAAGCGGGGAGAGGGAGCATGGAGCACCCTCTCTCCGCTAGCTATATTTTCTTTTCTTCCCTGCGGTCAACGCGGCCGCCTAGAAAAAAAGAAAAAAAAAAAGCCAGCTTACAGAGCAACACGGCGCCCTTGGCAGTTCGATATATCGGTAGCGGCTGCTATTTTTGTTTGGTGCAACCATAGTTTTTGCTATATATTACCAGTGTAACATTACTGTGCACGAAAATTTCTCGATATAAGGAATAATACGATGTAAACGGGTTCGATATAGTCGGGTATGACTGTATTTAGAAAGGTTGAATAATCCTTTATTGTCGAATAATTCGATTTTGTCGAATACTTAAATTCGATTCGAAGCGAATGCCGAATAGAACAGAATTCGATTGGCTATTCGTAATAACTGAATATTCGCCCATCCTACTAAATATTTTTACAGCAAAGGTGTTTATGGCTAAGGTTACTTGGATTTTTCGTGTGCGTGACCAAAAACTTTTTGCTCGCACCGCCGCACGCGCACACTCTTTCCCATATAAAAGATTCAAAGTAAATAACCAAAATAAAGCGTTGACGAATGCGCGTTCAAGATGCCATTTGTTTGTAGGCTTTTGCTTTAGAACAGTTACTGCTGCAGGTGCCGGCACATGCGGCGCATGGAACACCATTTCCTGCATTCTCCTTGATTCTTGAGTAATGTTAGCGATAGGTTTGTTCAGTAAATTAGTTATCAATAGGCACCATTTTCAAGATCAGTAGACTCTTGGGTAGATAATAAAGGTTTCTCAAAGATTTGCAGCTGTGCGACCTGCGTCAGCCACGTCTTACGCTCGCACTGCCCTCTCTTTGTCGTCGTTCCAAGCGCTTGCGTGCCTAGTTTCCTTTCCTTCCGCTCTCCCGGGGCGGCAGTCGTGTTCGTGCGTGGCTCTAGTTTCCTCCGGCTCCCCGGGGTGGGTCTGTGTCGTGTGCTAAACAGCTTTGCTAATCATGCACCTTCACAGAGTGGAATGGCTCATAATATTTCCCTCAATGTCGCTCGGTGCTTTCTACTCTAAACTGAACTTGCGTTCCGACATCTTCAGAAGTGTGGTATCCCAGGCAAAAATCGGTCCACGTCCAGCTGGATTTTGGAACTGGAAATGAGGCGGTTCAGCTGGATTCCAGCTAGGTCCGATGGAATCCAGCTGGACGATCTTATTTCCAGTGCCATAATCCAGCTAGGAAGTGGACGGATTTTCCGCCTGGGATAGTCTATACAACAATTCCCCCGATTTAATCATTGCAAACGGAAGGAATGTCAAAGAGCGAGTACAAAGCTGTTACATATGTCAAATCAAATCATGGTTTCGTTGTCCGTCCCCCTTTCTGTGTATCTTCCTCATGTTTAATAGTTTCTTTTTCTTTATGGATGATTGAAAACTTAAATTTCTGCAAGAAAGAAAAGCGTGGTTGCTAGGATAAGGAAAGCAACATGAAAACATGGATGCTAAAATGTCTAAAAATTTTTTCAGCACAATTCTTAAAAATAATTAGCTGGTTGTCACTGCAGAGAGACGGTGATGTCTGCCTCCGAGAGCGTCCTGCGAGCCATGGCTGAGGACGCGCAACTCGACAAGGATCAGGTGGAAGAGCTCTCGTGCCCAAGGCTCGTGCTAGGGCCCACTGCCCGCAGAAGATACACCGGTCACCGTAACTCGAGGACAATGGTAAGCCACAGTTCTTAGTGTTGTGCGAGTGTTCAAATTTCAAATCGTAATTTCAAACAATACGTATTGATATTCGCTTCCAATGCGATATTTATATTTTTCTAAATGTTGATTGCGATGCAGTTAGCCCCGGTTGAGCGCGTTTTTACCTTGTACCGGTGCACTGCAGAGAAACAACACCCACGGAGCTACTTTCGTGGGTTTTGCTTCTACACAGTGCACCGGTCTTGGTAAAAGTGTGCTCAACAGGGCTAACCTGTCACAGTGAGCAGCTTAAAAAATTATAAATATTGCAGTCGAATGCTTAGGAGGAAAGCACACTTTCAAAATGGGATATGGTGCACGCACATGCCTGGTGTATTTAGAAAGAAATGGAAACTTTGTGAAAGTTGATGCATACCTACATTACAGTAACATTTTCAAAACTAGAATGTGGCTATTATGCAAGAGTATATGTTAGGGAGAGATGTCCTGACAACCTGCGTTCATCATTCACGATTGTCTTTTTTACAGCGATAGCTGTTATGGGCTCTTCCCACCACAGGAAATGACGTCTGTTGTTGATGTTGTAGTAGTAGTTGTTGTCATTGTTGATGTTGTAGTTGGCATTGTAGGGCATCCATCGTCGATGTTGCCAAATCCTTGAAAAGATTGCCCGCCGCCCGTGGGAACTGAACCTGGGTCTTCTGCATGAGAAGCAGAGGCATTACCACTGAGCTGTACCACAGCGCTAGCAACCCGCTCTATACTAAAGTTTTTGTAGTACCCAATGCCCATTGCACATGCTCTCTGGAAAAAAGAATAGCCGATAACAAAATGTTGTTGTAGCACTGTCAATGCCAAGATGCTCGTGCCGGGAAACATGCTTTCACGTGCTCCGTAAAAAAAAAAGAAACAAAAGCGTTTGAATAAAATGGTTAGATGTCTCTTGATGCGTGAACGCAACGCCGATGCCCAATGACTTCGTCGTGACGTGTCGCAGCTGTTGCTTGACTGCAAAACTGCTATTTTTTTAATTTTTTTAGAGTTGGAGATATAAGAAAGGATATTTGCATTTAACAGAATGATTTACATATCCCCTCGATTAGCTACTGCCGGGCACCTCCGTAGGTTTAATGCTACCGTATTTACTCGCATAATGAACGCACTTTTTTTCCCGAAAAATCGAGGCAAAGTTGGGGGGTGCGTTCATTACGCGGGGTAAACTTTTGCGTCCGTATTTACTCGCATAATGAACGGACCTTTTATCCCGCAAAAATCGACGTAACTTCTTATCTCTTTGCGCGCGGCGCGGAAACTCCAAAGCCAAACTGCGAGGCGCAAAAAAAAAATGCCCCTCTCCATGTTTTTTTTTTCTTGCTTCTGTGGTTGTTTGTTCCCCCCCCCCCCCTTTCGCAAGTTGTTTTGTTTGCCCACGCTGCCCATGCTTTCGCGACCTCGCTGCACCAGGGTAGAAAAGTGCGTTCATTTCGAGGGCTTCTCGCTTCTCTTTCCAAAGTGCGAGGAGGAGGCGAGGGCAGGATGCCTTCATTATGTGCGCTTTGCTTGGGCGAGGGCCTCTCTGCTTTTCTTTCTTATCTCCTTGTGCGCGGCGCGCGACCCTGGAACCAAACTGCGTCGTGCGAAAAAAGAAAAGAGCTCCTCTTTATGCTTTTTTCTTTTCTCTTAACTCCGTGGATTTTTTTTTTCCGTCTTTCGCAAGCTGTTTCGCTTTGCTTAGGCGAGTTCTTCACCGCTTCTCTTTCCTATCTTCTTGCGCGGCTCGCGACCGAGACCGACCTGCGCTGTGCAAAAAAAAAGCAAAAAAAAAAGCTCCTTTGTTTTGTTTTTTTCTTTTCTCTTGGTTCCGTGGATTTTATTTTTTTTTTTGCCGCCTTTCGCAATCTGTTTTGTTTCGCTTTGCTTAGGCGAAGGCTTCTCCGCTTCTCTTTCTTAACTCCTTGCGCGCGGCGCGCAACCCAAAATCCAAACTGCGCTGTGCAAAAAAAAAAAAAAATCTCTTATGCTTTTTTTTTTGCTTCCGTTGGATCTGTTTTATTTTTTTAATGCCTTTCACAAGGCGTTTTGTTCGCTCACGCTGCACATGCATTCGTGACTTCGCTGCACCAGGATAGAAAAGTGCGTTCATTTCGCGCGCGTGGAGGGAGGGGGTCAAAATTTTGACGTCCGAGTTGGGGGTGCGTTTATTACGCGAGGGAAAAAAAAAGTCGAAATTTTGAGAGCCGACTTGGGGGTGCGTTCATTACGCGAGTGCGTTCATTGTGCGAGTAAATACGGTATATCAAATGTGTCGTTTACTTGTCATCCTTATGTAGGCATTGGTCTTCCTGAGGCCACAGTCCATAAGTATAGTTAGGTTAAAATTAGCTTAGAAATGGACAAGTGGAAGCTTCGGGGAACAACCTTCACGAGTTCAGCTGGGTTGTCGTTCAAGCATGGTACAGTTGTGAAAGGCTCGGAGAAACTCTTCAATATTCGATTAGAAAATATTCGGTTAAAACCACTATTCATTTCAAATTCGCTTCGAACTCAAAATCCACTATTCGCGCATGCCTAGCAGTTGCTCAAACCTGCTGTTACTTGCTCTTAGCATGTGTAATTTAAAACCACATTCTTCCAATGCCCTTGCACACTCCTGGGGCAACCATACAGTATTTATTTAACGGCACTTGGTAACAAATGGCACGATCTACCACCTTCGGAAGAACTGCTGCCCCTGTCGGAGACTTGGTTTGAGGATTCCTTGCTAGGAAAATCGAGGAAACAAAGGGCACCATTAGGAAGGGGAGGGAGAAGCTTACTGGTACCAACTCAGGGAGTGAAAGATAAACCATAATGGGCACAAAAGCGATAATTTGGGAGCTCAATCTCAGTCACTATAGCTCAATGATGCAAAAGGCTTCCTTGCTCGAAGGAATGTTTGCGCTCGCTCGTGCCACGCCCACACTACATCATACAAAAGAAACTCTCAAACCGGGAATCAGGAAAATTGTGGACTGCAGCTTGTGTGTTCTGGAAGCTCCATTCAAGGGTGTTTCTCTTTGTGCCAGTGCAGGGGCCACTAAAGGGGACACTCAGTCGTTCAGAAAATTGTGAGGTAACACTGGCGAACGTGAAGAAATGTTGTGTCTCTCTTCCCATGTGCTGCCAAAGATAAAAGGGCGACATTCTGGGGCAACGACTTTGTGATGAGCGGCTCGGATTGTGGCCACATCTTCATCTGGGACAAGGAGACCTGCGAGCTGGTCATGATCATGGAGGCAGATCATCATGTTGTGAACTGCCTACAGCCTCATCCCTTTGACCCAGGTAAGTGTGGCATGGGAGGATTTTTGCATGCATGTTAAACCTTCACGCTATTGTTTGACAAACACTAGAACTTGGGAAAACAACTTGTAGCAAAGGGGCTTTACGTAAGCACTTTGTGCAGAGCACTTAGCCGAATTCATAAACCTCACTCAAATTGAGGGGCCCCTCCACTTCCTCGAGGAAGGCGTGAGGGCCGGCGTTGGCCAATCGCGACGGCGGATCCGTTATCGCGATTGGCCAGCGCCCGCCCTCGCGCCTTCCTCGAAGAAGTGGAGGGGCCCCATTTGAGTGAGGCACCATGAATTCAGCAGTTAGACTTGGACAGCTAATTAGACTTTAATCAAACCTTTTCTTTATTATCAAGTGTTTGTTTGCTACGTTAGAGGTTCCTCAAAGAGTTCCCTATTCTTCTGAATCCCAAATGCATAAGAGCTTCATTGCACCTAGTTGAGTTTGTAACATTGACTGTTGGGAAAATTAAGTGAACGCTGGAGAAGCTTTGGGATGAACATTTTGCAAGAAAAGTTCTCTTTTTCGGTGCAAACAGTGCAATGTGGCTAAAGGAGAGTTGCCACTCTAAGGCTTTCTTGCACTTGTCTTTCCAGTAGTGTGATTACCAGAGAAACCAAGCAATTAGATCCACAACCGTTGGACATGTCTAATGATCCGTCGTGCCAATTGAACTGTGGGCAGTAATTGTGTGCTGTATACAAAGAAAAAAAGAAAAAAGAAAAGAGGATATCGGTCTGCTCACTTTCTCCATCAGAAGTGACTTTTAAGATACTTAACTAACTGCTGTAGATGCCTATGTCAAATGTAGATAGGGTAGCTTGCTTTCAATATAGTATCAGTATGCCGGTTGCCACTCAGTGTTAAAAATATTTTGTTTTTCCAGTGTTGGCATCCAGTGGTATAGACTATGATATCAAGATCTGGGCTCCACTCAAAGAGGAGCCCTTCTTCGATGCTGAAAAGGCTGCTGAGGTATGCTTAGTGGAGTTTCTAAAGCAATGCATCCGGTATTGAGATTGCATTAATTGTATGCAAGTCTGAGAACTGTTGAGGACACATGATCCCCTTTGCACTTCCAGATGATCAACGCAATGTAGGTGATGTTAAAGAGACCAAGGACACCATCACTGTGCAGCCTCTTTCAGTGACTCCATGCTGGCATCGCTGAATCCACTTGCGCTCAGCTGGTATGCCCTCCATTCTTTCTTAGCATTAAGCAATAGCGTAAGACTTGCGATGTAGAAAATGCAGTAAGAGGCCAATGTTCAGTAAAGTTGACTAGCCTATTGATGGCCGGTAAGAATGGCTTTTCATAAGATTTTGGGCAACGTAAATGTCCCCGTAGCCAGAATGAAAAATAAATACGAGAGAATGTTCCCTCGAAAGGAGTTCCAAAGGTTATCTTTTGTCAGTTGGACTGGAAAGTTTCTGAACATTCCCACAATTTGGTATTACATTTACATTAGCACCAAACTTTGAGGTCATTTTAATGCAATGTTTTCAGAACCCTTTGTGATGTAAACTATTTGTGCTGGTTTGCAAGCATATGGCTAAGATTCAGATTTTGAGAGTTTAAAGCAGCGCAATTTTGCCAATGTGTGCCAAGTAAATTATGATTCTATATTACGTATGAACAAAGATTGCTGTTCAGTACACGGTCAAAACTTCTGGCAAGTACAAATAAAAAGCTCCAATCAACTAACTAACTAACCTGAAACACCCAAAATATAAAAATCCATTAAAAAGCGTGTTTATTCAGCATTCCTGCTGTCATATACGTATAAACTATCTCTGATAAAAGATTTAGCTGATCATTAACGAGAAAACCTGTAACCTGAGCTATAACTTTTCAAATTTCTGTCTCTTATTTAATTTCAATGACTACAAAACTTCAAGATCGTAACTGCAAAATAGTGACACTGAAGAACAGATAGAAAAAGGGAACAAACACATACACGGGATCCCAAACACGCATGCGGGATCCCAAACACAGCTGAAAGTATGATACACATAAAATAGTGGAATTCCCTCTGTCCCAAAAGATGTCAATCCCCCAGGGGGCCACAAGGATATTATAATGCTTACATATTATAATGCTGACCAAGCAAGAGACTCCCACAGTGCTTTCATGCGTTCCATTAAAGGTGAAAACTTGCATAGTCGAGACGGCTGTCTGATGCCAGGTGAAACACTGCACGGTGAATTTCCCAACGGCGGTATACCCGACTGGCAACACATTTCAGGTTCAGGAGTCCAGGGATGGCGCAGACTGGTGCGTGAAGCTCGGACCGACGACTCCGACAGCAGTAATCACTGATGAAACATGCCTCCCCGAGCGTGTCCCTTGTTTTGCATAACCACAGATCCCTAAATTTGTACCTCATTTTGGCCAGTAGAGATCCTTCGCTCAGCTAGTCTGCCATTCAAACATTTTACGACAAGGTTAGCAAAGTATGTGACGGCTTGCGCAACTGCGGTCCATGCTGCAAGCACCGAGAAAGACTATGGACTTCTTAATGTTGATTTTTTTTTTTCTTGCTTTTTACTACCATATTTATTATATCTGACCTACTTTGGTCACTGTTGCGTTGAGTGCGTGGAATAGGTTTTGTCGAGTATCGGGCTGCACAGGCGGCCAATGTTTTGAGTTGGGAATAAAACACCGTTACTGCTGTGAACGCTTTACGACTGCATTCTTCTCTTGACCTCCGGTATGGAAGGGTGCCAGCCAGGCACATAGCCAGCATTTTGTTTCTGGGGGGGGGGGGGGGGGGGGGAAGATTTCTGGGGGTGGGGGCCGGGCCCCATGGGCCTCCCCCTGGCTACGTGCCTCGGAGCCGGGCGCTTTAAAGGCTTGCACATTTTTTACTTTGTCAATAAGAAAGTTTGACTGTTATAAGTCAACAGCAACCTTGACAACAAAAGGGACTTCACCAAACTCACTGAACAGGGTAAAACAGTTTGCTTCGGACTTACGTTCAGATAAGCTGGCCCTTCATCTGGACACACCACCCTTAGATGAGGATCCTTATTGTGCAGAACACGTTTTCAATCGGATAAGCTGGCCCTCGGCGAGAGTTTTCACTATGAAGTCCTTTTGAAGTGAAGCCCTAGCAAATCGCTGAGTGCACCACCTCTAGAGATTGATTGATGTGACTCCAGTAAACTCCCTATACTGTGAGAAGGTTATTAAGCCTTACTTTCTCTGTAATCATTTTAGGGGTAGTTTCTGTGCTTACTAGAAAGTACAAAAAGAAGGTAGTACTAGTTTTAAAAAAATGGAAGGAAAATTTTCTTTCCAATATTCTTGTATCTATAAGTCAGTCATGTGAATCTCTGCTGATATTTCTGGAGCTCCTGCACAAAATAAAGGAATACGATTTAGTGTTAAAAATTGCCTCCTCACCGACTATTCCCTCAAAAAAAAATGGCGGCATGCAGCAAAGGGACAGAGACCGAGAAAGGGAAAATGGCACGACTAAGAAACCGAAATCGCACTACTCTTCTGTATACATGGGCCTCAACCTCTGGTGTGTCGAAAGTCGAAAGATGTTTGTCCTGTCCGTCCTCTTGTCTGACTCTTTCGTATATTTTTGAATCTATTACCAACGCGCTCAATCCAAGTTTGGTTTAGATCTTGTACGCTATTTCTTGGGAGACTCTGCTATGCGTCAACAACAGTAAAATTAAAGATCATTTCAAACTCTAAAAAAGAGAGCCGACGCTTAAGAGCTAATGGGATCAATCCAGCTGTATCAAAAGCATGAGTCGTTGGGCGTTTTTGTTTATGATTGGTTCAGCGATAATGGAACACAAACAGAAACACGACGCAAAATTATGATGGTGTGCTTTTGACGCGGTCCGATTGGTCTCGCCATCTTGTAGCGTCGGCTGCACCTGGACCTGACTGAAACGCAGTATAGAGCCGTCATTCATCAGTAGCAGCTTCGATTAGCCAGTGGAAGGTACTTGCTGTTTGTGTTTCCCAATTGAGCTCAGTAGTTGCTCTTCCGAAAACTTATTTTCAAAGACGAGCATGATGGCAAGCTAAATCCATGTGGTAGTTGCAGCTTGCTTCATTGCACAAGCAATTTATGCGGCTTGTTG